>RJWJ010000083.1:0-218002 GCA_004363605.1 Indri indri
TTAATTGGACAGCTAAAAATATATAGAAAAAATTAGCCGGGCATGGTGGCGCATGCCTGTAGTCCCAGCTACTAGGGAGGCTGAGACAGTAGGATTGCTCGAGCCCAGGAGTTTGAGGTTGCTGTGAGCTAGGCTGATGCCACGGCACTCGCCCCAGGCAAGAGAGTGAGACTCTGTCTCAAAAAAAAAAAAAAAAAAATCCCACCCAACCAAATTATAACAAATTTTTGTTTAAAAATTACTGCACAAACAGCTAAGCAGTTTTGACATTCTACTCAATATTTGGACCCACTGAAACACTAATGGATCGCCTTCAACATAATGTCAGTGTTGATAAAAATCAGAGTGAATGTGGACATAAACACATGCTCTAATTTCATATAACACACATTTATAATATTTATTCAGTTTCCTTTCTTAGAAACCAATTTCTTTCTATGTAATGATGATTTTTGTAATGTTCAATATCTAGCTTTCAAAAGCATCTTTTATATGCACACCTTGCTGTTTCAAGAAATGGTTTCTTTTTTCTTTATATTCCAGTTGAGATAAGATTTCTAACCTAGTACAACCATACGTACTTATTCGCATCCACTAAGTATCAGTAAATAAAATAGGAGCATTAATTCTAACAAGAAATCTATAATTGCCATTTATATAAAGTGGAATCATTGTTTCAGGAAGTGTCTAAATACTGAGTATATCACTACCCCCCTTGCAAGTAATTACTTATTGGATTACATTTACAATTATCTAACTTCAGATATGATTTTCATCTTTGAAACTGGTGAACTTTAATTCACTAGTTGTGAAGCTAGTTTATACACCTAGTACAAAAGCCAACGTGACTTTAAACACTATTTACTGGTAGAACACCATCCTGTGTGTCAGGGTGACCCTAAATAATATGCATATTAATATATACACACAAGCTCCTCTTCAGTTTAGTATAGCAGTTGAAAGCTCAGGCATGAAGCCAGACCTAGGTCCAGATCCCAACTGTGTAGCTTACTAGCCGCGTGACCTTGTACAAGATACTTAAACTTACTAAACATTAGTTTCCTACTTTTTAAAATGGGCATAGTAATAGTATTTAACTGAAAAGTTTGCTGTAAGATGAGAATGAGCTAACATATGGAAAGCACTTAGCCCTGAGCCTAATAGATAGTAAATGCCCAAAGCCTGGAAGTGTAGTTTTCAGAATGAGGGAGACAAGTGGGTTAAGACTGTGATCCCTGAGACTGGCAGATACAGACCAGATAAGATCTTTACTTCAGATTCTTAGGGCTCCTGTTTATTGCACACATGAGGCTTACAAAAAACAGGTAGAAGCGTGCGTGAGGCAGGATGCAGCTTGCTGCAAAGAGGCAAACTCCAAGAGAAAGGGGAATTCCAAGGAGTGTAAAGTGCTGCAGGCATGTCAAGATGGCTGAATAATTTTAAGTCATTGAAAATGAAAATTATTAAGAAGTTTTGAGAAGCAATTTCTGTAATGTGATAATTCTTAAACTTCAGTGTTTTCAGAATTATCTGGAATGCATTTAAAAGTTCCAGATTTCTAGGCCCCATCTCTACAGATTCTGATTCTTTGGTCAATATAGTGTTCAGGGATGTGCATTTTAAACACACTTCTCAGGGGATTCTTAGCAGGTTATTGGAGGAATTTTTCTCAGCCTGATCAAGGATACTTCCAAAAGACTTGCAGCAAGCAACATACCTGATGGTGATATTGTAGAAGTATTACATTAAAGATAGGAATAACTCAGGACAACTGTCATTGGTTTTACAGCCAATGCAATAAAACAAGAAAAAGAAATAAGTAAAGGATTGGAAAGAAATATATAAGCTATCTTTATGTGTAATGATATGATTGTCTACATCAAAAATCCAAAAGAATGTACAAGTTATGAGAACTAATAAAAATTTCAGCATGTTTGCTGGGCACAAAATCAACATAAAGAGACAACAGCATTCCTACACAAAACAATAGCCAATCAGAAACAAAATCAGAAAAAAACTCATTCACAGTACCAAACAAGCAGTAAGACACCTCTACATAAACCTATCAAAAGATGTGCAAGTTTTCTATAAAGAAAATATTTTAAATGAAAGGTTTGTTCTTTTGTGTTTTGTCTCCTTCTCTTTTCCTTTCTCTTCACCCCTTCAAGGGGTGGTTTAGTGGTTTGCATTTACCTCCTCCCAGCCTACTTGGTCCCTATTCCAGAACCAGGTCTTACGATAGTTAATTTGAATTCTCAGGGGCTGGTGGGTTGTCACAGATCTCCAGACCTGGTCTGAGACTGTGTCCCTGTCCTCCCGCATCTCTAGGCTGCAGCTCAAGAAGAGGTACCCTTGGACAACATTTGTCAGTAATATTTTTTAGCCTCCTTTCTCCACCTAGGAGAGAAATAGGGTGGTAAAAACTCCTGGCTCCAGTCCCCTGTTTTGTGTGAAGTATTTTAAGCCCCTTTCTCCCCAGGAGCTAAACTCCCAGCTGCCACTCCCTGCTCCTGGGCCCAGAGCCCAGCAAGCTCACAACTTCATTCGGGATCACTTTTTTAATGTTTTGTTCTGTTTCTTGTCTCAGATGCTTATCTCATATTGAGCTGTATTTTGTTGTTTTTTTGTTATGTTTTCACTTTCCACGTCTTGGCTATGTGTTTGGAGTAGTAGGAGTTACCCAGCATGAACTCATTGCCCATGTTGACCAAAGATACTTCATTCTTTGTCTTGGAGAAAAAAGGAAAGTAGAGGATGAGAAAAATACAATTTTCTTCTGAATGGTTACTGAGTAATGTCAATTTATGTAAACAACTATTTTAAAAATTCCTTCCAGAAGCAGGCAAGATGAGTGTGAAGGACAGACCCAGAATGAATGGAGGCATGGAAGACATGGGGGCTTTGGGGATGGGGAAACAGGCAAGAAACAGGAAGGGGAAGGCTGCCTTCTAAGTGCCTGCTGCTCCTTGGGTGTCATGAGTTCTGTCCTTTTTCTTCAGTGTGAGCAAGAACTCTTCTCCCTTTTCTCTTTCTCTTTCTACTTCCTTGCCCACCCTCCCCTTTCTCCTAAGAAAGGGGGATAGAGGGCTGTGATTTCTTTTCCCTCCTTTCCTCATGGATTTTCACAAAGTAGAGGCCCAAAGATGCTCTCAGAATTCAGCCGTGACCTTCCCTTCATTCCCGAATAACGATTTCCAGGTTAGGAAATTAATCAAAACCCAGATTCTCCTCAGAGCCCAGTTTAAGACTTACACTGATAAACCCTCACTTTCTTTCTCTTGTGAAGTATTTTTGAATGCCTACTATGTGCCAGGCTTAGAGAACCTGAAGGAAAACTCACAGAAAAGAAATGAAAAATGACATTGAGTAGTCGCCTAGCTGCAAAGCCACCCTGGATAACAGAGATTCTGATTTCTCAGCTCCTCTTCCAGCCTTCTCCTTTCCTTTCCCTGCACTGACGCCAGTCTTTGAACTGAGAAAGAAAGAGCCAGCCCTCTGTTTAAAGAGCTGAAGTCCCTGCTTATTTCTGGTTCTCTTGTTTTACCATGAGGACCTGGTTCTGGAAGCATCTCTGCTTTGGCTCCTGGCCGTTCTCTGATGAGGTCGCCTGAGCAGGCCAGTGCTGTCGTCGTGGCCACCAGTCTGCCAGGGCCTGTCCTGGGGCTCATCCAAGCCCCACTCTAAGAGGCAAACTGCAGATGGTTCTTCTATTTTTAGATTCTGGGATGTTGCCCATGAATGAGCCAGTGACCTGGAAAAGCCAATTCTCCCTCCAATCTCTGTTTCTGACACGCTCATTTCCCTTCATTTTTCTACCAGAATTTCCCTCATGCTATGGGACTGGTGTGAAGTGGCCAGAGTTAATTGAGCTGGACCTTGGTCTAGGGACACAGACCCTGATGTTTCATGAACTTGCCAAGACTGTGGCCCCCAAGATTGGTCTTAGGCATAAGAGACTAGACGTTTGCCACATCAAGGGTCTCCAGAATTTTCTGTCATGCCTTCCTATCAGTAAAACATTTTTGAGATTTTTTGAGTGCCCACCCCATTTTTTGCTTTTATATTTATTGATAAATTTTACACAAGTACATTTGTACTAATAATTTATAGGCTGAAATCATTCTGAAGGATTAGAATTTCCCGTATTCTCTTCTTGTGCCCCACACATCTTCTGGCACCTCCCATTGTGGAAATCACTGCTCTGAATAGATAAATGAGAAAATGTCCTTTGGAAACTATTTTTTGAGATGCACTGCTAGCTATTGTTGATTTGAGGAACAATGGAAAAGATTTTTTGGGGGAGTAGAGTATTTTCTCTTTCTTAATAACTAGCAATATCTGAAATTTCTCTGTTAGAGAAGTGATGGCTTTGGGTTAAGGATTGCCTTCTCTCTGAGGTCTCTTGAAACACAATCTTCTTGAAAGAAGTTGGAGAAGAAGTATGTTGCATCTTCAGACCTTTGATCCTTTAGTACCTAAGTCAGAGCTGTGGATGCCCAGCGTAGTGTCTGGCACATAGGAAGAATTCGATACATATTTGTCGAATTAGTGAATGAGTGAGGAAAGTTCACAGAAAGGAAAGACTATGAAGTTGAGTTTCCTCCTCTTCCTAATTTTGCTCAGGGCTGGAGAGGTTTGTTTCTTTTTTCCCTGGGAGTAGTCATTCAACACAGTGTGGTTCCTTCTAGTGCAGAGCTTCTTTTGTTCTGATATTCTGTTTTCCAGGAATGCAGGGGAGTCTGGGTCCCTCTAGGTTAGAGAATGGACCCTCTGTATCTAGTCTTCTGGAAAGAGGATGAACCTATTCCTTTCTGCATAAGCAAAGCAGAGTCACCATTCCATTTCTTACCACCTTCACTCTGTTCTCAGAGCAGCCTATGATGAGGGGCAGAAGTCTAATCACAGGTGGTTATAGGGTATTTGTGGGTCCAAAGAGGGATCTGGCCCCCTTTGGTAGCCTCAGGACATTTTTACAGGCAATAGAAGGAGGTTTCTTTTTCCAGAGAAGAGATACATATTGAAATATATTCTACTCATCTAGTCAACCTTGGGCAGGTTTTTGTCAGTTTGTTTTTTGATCTCCACCTGCCCAAAAGGGATGTGTGTGTGTGTGTGTGTGTGTGTGTCCATAAACAGAATCAATTTAATTTGAATTGTGCTGAATTTACTCAAGGAGAATTGACATCTTTGCAATATTGAACTACCACATTTGGGAAAATAACATGTTGCTATGTCTGTCTATTTTTTCAGGTCTTCTTTGATGTTTTTCAGCCATATTTTACAGTTATCATCTTATGGATCAGTTGAGTTTTTATTTGTTGAATCCTAGGAATTTTATACTTTATCTTATTATTGTGTATTGGTTTGTCTTAATTGATTTTTGTGAGATGCAAGTTGGCATCTTTAGTTTTCCAAACAAATTGTAGAATTATTTTGTTAAGTTCCTTGAAAAATTCAGCTACTATTTTGTTTGGGACTGCATAAGTTTTGTAGATTAGTTTGGGAAAAATTAGAGCTGTCTTTTTACTCATTTTCTTTATGTCTTTTAAACAAACTTTCAAAAATTTAATAGCGTTTTAAACTTCTGTCTTTGGAAGCATGTACATTCTTCATTAGCTTATGTCCCGGATGTTATAGATTTTGTTGCTGTTGTGAATAATGTCTTATTTTCTGGTTTTTAGTATTTACCAGTCTGTAGAAATGCTACCCATTTTTGTAGATTGATTTGTATCTAGCCACCTTGTTGAACTCTTATTAGATCTTTTAGTTTGTCTTCGGCTCTATTGAGATTCCTCATACCTGAGCATGTAATTTGAAAATAATAGAAATTTTATCACTTCCCTTTCAATGCTTAAAACCTCTTGTTTTTGTTGTTGCTATTGTTACTTTAATATAGCATTAGCCAGGCTATCCATAAATGGTGATACTAGAAATCCTTTGTATTATTTCTGATCTTCACCACTATGATGTTTGTGGTATATTTTGGGTATAGATCCTTTACTAAGTTAAGGAAATTCCTATCCAGTCCTATTTTACTGAGAATTTTGGTCACAAATATATGTGGAATTTCCATCAAATCATTTTTCCTTGATCTATTGAGAAATTATTTGATTTTTTTTACCTTGGTCTAGCATATGGATTATACTCATAGATTTCTGTTGTCATGTTACTTTAGGATTACCGGGATAAACCTTACTTAATTGAGATACATTACTTTTTTATGTGCTGTTGAATTCAGTTGGCTTATATTTTATTTAAGATTTTGGGATCTATAAATAAAAAGAAATTGTTTTATTTTCTTCTCCTATTCTTATTAGATTTTGGAATAATTTAATAGAAGAAGTTGTGTAGCTTTAATTTTTTCCAACTTTCAGGAACAAATTTTCCAGAAAATAATGATTTGGGGGGAATGTATTGAGCCTTCCTTTGCCATCTGGTAAATGACAAATTTTTTGAATCTTCTATGTGTGCTAAAAAACAAAAAGGTGTTTTCTCTGCTTATTGGTTGATGGTTGTAAGTTAGAGTTCTCATTATTTCAAGTTTATGAATCCATGTAATTTGAATCCTGTATGTCTTTCCTATTCTTTTTGTCTGCTTGTTCCATCAGTTTCTCAGATGGTTGCAAAAAGGTTTCTAACTATAATTTTTATATGACTGTCTCTCCGGTAATGTTGGTTGTTGCATTTTGTATTTTGAAGCCATATTTTTAAGTGCATATGTGTTCATAATTGTTACATCTTTCTGATCATGTTTTCTTTTAAGAACCATCTTTCTATATATATTTTTTGCTTTGAATTTTGCCTTCAATTTTGTTTGATATTAAATTAGCTCCCCAGTTTTATTTGGTTCAAAATTGCCTCATATACCTTTTCCATCATTTTATTTGTGACCTCTCTGACATCTTTTGTTTCATAAATATTACTTTTAGAAAACATATTGCTGGATATTGCTTTTCAAAAAAAAAAAACCAATTTGTGAGTGCTTGTCTTTTGATTAATGAGTTTAATCTGCTTATAAGTTGCATTAATTTCCTAGGGTTGCCATGACAAAATACCACACACTGCGTGAACTTTAGTGTCTCACAGTTCTGGAGGCCACAAGTCTGAAATAGGGTGTTAGCAGGGCTGTGCTCCCACTAAAACCTTTAGGGGAATTCTACTTTGCCTCCTCTGAGCTTCCAGGGGATTGCCAACAACCTTTTGCCAACCTTCATTTCCTTTTTATCTCACAGTAGTCTCATGGATTTATATAACCCTCTCATAACTGGAGTACATTCTCTAAAAGTGTTTCCAAAGAGATTTTTGCATGTTAACTTACCTAGGCCTTTTATACCTATGATTATTTTTTATAACATCCTCTTATTTAATATTTTATGAATACAGATTTGAGGTTTGAAGTTCTTTAACACTTTGAAAACGTTATGTACCTGTCTTTTGCCTCTATTGTCACTGTTGAACAGAAGCTGGATCTTAATCAGATTCTTATTTCTTCATGAGTGATCGTCTTTTTTTTTTAGCAGCTTTTAGAATTTTGCCTTTGTCTTTGTGTTTTTGAATTTCCCCACGAAGTTTCTTGGTATGGATTTTTACCATATTTATCTCATTAGACACTCCACAAGCCCTTTTAGCCCGAGGTCTTTCATCCTCTTTAATCCTGGAAGATCGTTAGGTATTTTTCCTTCGACACTCCCCTTTCTTAATTTTTTTCCTTTCTTCAAGACTTCTTATTATGCAGATGACGACGCTTGTATTTTATCCTCCTAATTCTATTTTCCAACTCTTTATTCCTTCCCGGCACCTTCTGGGAGAGTCTATAACCTGATTGCTTGGCTTACTTATCCCCACAGAATCCATTTTTATTATGTATGCCATTTATCAGATTCTTTGTTTTCATGTTTAAATTTTTCATATCCAACATTTCTACTTGGTTTTTTTAATAACTACTTTTTCTTGCTTTATCTTACCATCATCTTTCTTTTTCTTTATTTATCATGCTTATTTTAAATTATTGATCTGTTTGGTTCCATTAGCTATAGTTTATCTTGTAGAGGTTGTACAGTTTGTTGTCTTTTTTTTTTATGATGGTGATGCTTCTCAGATGTCTGGTGGTTTTTTCTTGGAGTCTGTTTTCCTCCAAGGGTACCAGCTATCTTGGCTTGACTTGTTACTTGGGGAGAGGCCCAAGCCCAAGCCTGGCACGAGCTGCTCCTGTTGGGTGTAAGAAGGGAGTGTGGCAATGTGAGGTGCTCACAGCCTGGCTTGCCTTCCTCCCTCTGCTAACCACCCGCTGCTTGTCTGGGGGTAAGAGCAGCCTTCTGAGCTCTCCTGTGTTCTCCTTGTCTGTGAGTGTGGAGGGGTGTGGAGGGGAGAGAGCTCTCAAGGGCTTGCTGGTCTCCTGTACCTGCTGTCTCCTGCTTTTCAGCTCAGTCCGACTCAGTTGCTTCCTTGACATTTCTCCCACTCATTCTGTGGTATGCTCTGGAGCTGTTGATTTTCTGTCCTGCAGGGGCTGGTGGGGGCCACACTCCACCCAGGGCAATGTGGTGGAAGCACAGAGCACAGCTCCAAGACCCTCTCCCAGCAGTGGTGCCTGGCCCTGCTCTGCTCTGAGCTGTTCTTTCCTCCCCACATCAGATCATCACCTCCCTGGGGGTCCTCACAGGCTTTACTTTGGTTCTTCACATCTCCTCTTTCCCATTTACTTCTGAAGTATCACCAGGCTTGGAATAGAGGGGAAGCTCAAAGCCCGTTTGCAGCTCCACACCTGCACCTCCTGCGCTGCCTTTTACTTCTGAGCTTCAGAAACATTGTCCACATCTCACGGTTGCCGCCTCAGGTAACAAGGCTGCATCTTCCTTTGCTCTGTCAAATTAGTTACTGCTTCTCCGCCTACTCTCCATCTCTGAAACTGTTCCAAAATTTCTAGCCTACTGTTGCCTCCTCTCCAGTTCATATTATCTAGATGTGTTTAGACATTATTTTTCCTCTTATTTGTGAGATTTCATGAAGTAGAGAAATAGCAGTTGGTCAACATACCATGTTTAAATAGATGTCCTCCAATTGGAAATATTTAGACAACTAAACAAGTGGATTCTCAAGTTGATTTGGAAGAAAACATATGGAAGAGTAGTCAAGAAAATTTAAAAAAAAGAAGGGGCTTTATCTATTACATCATACTATAGAGCTATAGGAAATAAACTGTATAGTATTGGCACATGAAAAGAAAAAATAAATTACTAGAATAAAATATAGGTCTGAGAAGGAGATGCACAGAGGTATTTAGTTCATGAACATGAATAAGCATTTCGAATCTTTAGGGAAAGGATGAACTCTTCAATATCTATTGCTGGAACAACTAGCTGTCTGTTTGAAAATAAAATTAATGTGGTCTCTCTTATGGCTTGCATTTGAAGAGATATGTACCTGTATGTATTCAAAAAGGCATGCACCTGGTACCTGTGAATGTGATTGTGGTGGTTGATTTTCTGTGTCAACTTGGACTAGGCTATGGTGCCCCGTTAGTTGGTCAAACACTAGTCTAGATATTGTTGTAAAGGTATTTTATAAATGCGATTAACATTATAATCAGTTGATTTTAAGTAAAGCAAATTATTCTTCATTATGTTGATGGGCCTCATCTAATCAGCTGAAGGCCTTTAGAGCAAAAACTGAGATTTCCTAGAGGAGAAGGAATTCTGAACCTAGGACTGCAACATTAACTCTTACTTGAATTTCCAGCCTGCCAGATTTTGGACTTGCCAGATCCTACAATCGCTTGAGCCAATTCCTTAAAATCTTTCTCTCTTTCCCTCCCTCCCTCCTTTTCTGTCTCTTTCTCTCTCCATATATATCTATATATCTATATCTATATCTATATATATATCATGTATTATCTCATATATCATATATTATCTCTCTCTCTATATGTAATATTAAATGCCAATATACTATTGGTTCTATTTCTTTGGAGAACCCTGACTAATACAGGGATTTGGGCCCTAATCCAATAAGCCTGGTGTCCTTACAGGAAGAGGAAAACCATGTGATGATGGAGACACACAGGGAGGATGACATGTGGTGACAGAGGCCGAGATCGGGGTGACACAGCTACAAGTCAGGGAACACCGAGAACTGCCAGCCAGTGCCAGAAACCTAGGAAGATGCAAGGGAGGATTGACCTGGAGTCTCAGAGGGAGCGTGGCTCTGCTGACACCTTAATTTTGGACTTCTAGCTTCTAGATCTCTGAGAGAATACATTTTTGTTGTTTTAAGTCACCCAGTTTTTGGTACTTTGTGACGGCAGCCCTAGGAAACTAGTACAACCCCTTACCTGACGCCACATGTAAAAATTCATTCCAGAGACATTAAACAGATAAATATATATTAAAAAACTAGAAAATTGGCTGGGCACGGTGGCTCACGCCTGTAATCCTAGCACTCTGGAAGGCCGAGGCGGGTGGATTGTTTGAGCTCAGGAGTTCGAAACCAGCCTGAGCAAGAGCGAGACCCCGTCTCTACTAAAAATAGAAATAAATTAATTGGACAACTAAAAATATATAGAAAAAATTAGCTGGACATGGTGGCACATGCCTGTAGTCCCAGCTACTCGGGAGGCTGAGGCAGGAGGATCGCTTGAGCCCAGGAGTTTGAGGTTGCTGTGAGCTAGGATGACACCACGGCACTCTAGCCCGGGCAACACAGTGAGACTCTGTCTCAAAAAAAAAAAGAAAAAAAACCTAGAAAATTATTTGACCAACAATGAGAATAATATCTCAAATATTGATCACTAAGTGCCAGGCATGTGCTGAGTGCTACTCGGCAGGTATTATCATTGTAATTGTCTCTGTTTTGCAGATGAGCAAACAGGCATGAAGCCAGCAAGAGGCAGAGTCGAAATTTGAACCCATGAAGTCTGAATGCAGAATCTGTAACACGAAAATAAAGTGTTGGCAAAGGGAGAGCTCTGCCATGAGAGACACAAAACCAAAAGCCAAAAGGAGGAAAAATTGACAGCTTAGCTATGAGAAAATTCAACAATTCAGTACAACAAAAGCACCATAAATGAAGTTAAGAAAAGAAACCGGGAGAAAATATTTTCAATATACAACTGTCCCTTGGTATTCATGGGGGATTGGTTCCAGGACCTCCCCATACCAAAATCTGCAGATATCCAAGTCCTTGATATAAAATGGCGTAGTATTTGCATATAACCTATGCACAGCCTCCTGAATACTTTAAACCATTTCTAGGCTACTTACAATGCCTCATACAATGTAAATGCTATGTAAATAGTTGTTATACTGCATTATTTAGGGAGAATGACAAGGAAAAGGAAAAAAGTCTGTACATGTTCAGTACAGGCACAATTTTTTTTCCTGAATATTTTTTATCTGAGGTTGGCTGAATCCATGGATGTGGATCCCATGGATACGGAGGGTTGACTGTATTTAATAGACAAAAGAAATAGCTATTATAAATCAGAGAAGAAAATCAAATAACCTAACAATGACAAAGAATATACCTAGATAGTAAAAAGAATACAAGTACAATGGGCAAAAAGCATATGAAGAGATGTTTAGCCTCACTAATAATCAGGAAAATACAAACTAAAATGACATGTCACTGCTTGCTTTTTAATTTGGCAAAGAATAACATGGTTGGCAATGCTCAGTTTTAGGAGGGGTACCCTCCTACACTGCTGGTAGAATTGTAACTTGGTGAAGGCTTTTTGGTACTGAATCTCACAATGTGCATTAGAGTAAAAAAATGCACATTCCCTGCAATCCAGCAATCCCTACTTTCACATACACACTAGGTTTCTATATCAGTCAGGGCTTACGATGGCAAAAACCAGAAATGGCTTCTGGCTAACTTGAGCAGAAAATAAATTTAATGGGAAAATATCTGGTAGCTGACAGAGCTGATAGAAAGAGCTTCCCATCAAAGCTCATGCCTCACGAGCAGCCTGTGACCACTGGCTCTGTCACCACTGGGACAGAGCTACCTCTGCTACCACTGCTACCTCTCCACTCTGTCATTACTGCTGTTGTCACCAACAATTTCTAACTGACTTTGAGCCTTTGTCTCAGTCTCTGCAGATTTATAACCCAAGTGAGCTCTGATTGGCCAAATCTAGGTCACATGTTCTGACCTCAGCATGAGCGGGGGAGATAGGACCTGGATGCTTCCTGTCTTTTAAGGTGGTTGAAGGTGGTTGTAGGAGCCTGCCACCCATGTAGACTTACACCTCAAATGGGAAGAGTATTTGTATAAAGAGTAGCCCAAACCAGCAAATACCTATAAATGGATCAACTACTGTGGCCACCCAAGATTTATATACATTCTTCTTCCTGTATTTTCACTAACTGTTATCCTACCCAAAAAATCTGGCTACCATCATGTAACTACCCCATGTATAAAGCAAAGCACCAGCCTTTTCTCTGAAGGGAGACAGCCCAGGGTCTCATCAGTTACCACACCCAGATCTTGAGTCAAGTGCGTTCCATCTCTAATTCTCACAATTCCATCTCTGTGTTCTGTAAACTACAGGGTATCCCAAAAATCTCCATACAAGGGAAAAATTTTGTAAAATTTTGTAATGGATATTTTGTAGATAAAGGTACATTTAACTACAATTTCCCATTTTCCCTATGTATGGCGACTTTTGGGACACCCAGTATAATGGTGTGCTGGAGCCAGCTCGTACCAGGAATCCTGTGAACTGGTTATTAAATATGGCCATTTTTAAAATTTAAATCATATGTACTTAAAATGCAATAAGTCATACTAAAAGCAAAAGCAGTAAATTCTCAAAACCCATCTCTTCCTTATTATTTTGCTACATTTTCCTAGTATCTATGCTCTGGAGGTTATTCCCATCTACTGGATCTGGGTGGTGGAAATACTGTACAATGATGTCGTACCAAACCCCTCTTCTCAGTTCTGTTTATTGATCTCATGCTAATGGCATGAAATTGGCCAAAGTGGGAGTATTTATACAAAAATGGTTAAACACTACAAATCAAGACTTGTTTGTTTTTTGATAATTGTGTAGACTTAAGAAAGTTATGGGGAAAATGCTAATAATGGTGATTAAACTTAAAAATATATCATGTCTACAGCTGTTACATTGTGAATAGCACAAAAATTGAGGAAATAGTCTCCAGTATTTGAAAACTGTTATCTGATTCAGCAATGAAATTTTTCATGCAGTTGACAAACAAGTGAAGTCTAAGACATATCTTCATTGCTTTACTTCCTTGTTCTTTGTTGACATAAATGAAAATATCTACCAATATTTGTGTCGGAACCACACTAATTCATCAATTGCAATCAGAGATTGGCTATGGATACAAGAATTTGGCAAAAAGTCAAGGAAAGCAGTCTGTGAGAATCAATTGGCTACACTGAAATCACAGTAAAGAGTATTGAATATTATCATTTGTAAATTGTGTGCAACACTTTCTTTTTGTTAGTAAAATTTATAATGAACTTACATATGCACACATTTTGTTTTCTGAAAAGCTGGTTGTGAAAAATTTGCCAGCACACCAATGCCCATGGATTAAATTATAAACTCATCACCACCATATCAATATGAATGAATCTTTTCAACATAAATGCAAAACTTAAACTCCCAAATAGAACATAGACGATGATAGTCTTTTCATAAAATTGAAAGTAGTTAAAAAAAACTTTTGAAAGACGACATATACTAATGTCTATTCACATCTTTTGCTTGATTTTTTGTTTTCGATTTTTCTTTTTTTCTGAGACAGAGTCTCACTCTGTCTCGCCCAGGCTAGAGTGCAGTGGCATCATCATAGCTCACTGCAACCTCCAAATCCTGGGCTCAAGTGGTCTTCCTGCCTCAGCCTCCCAAGTAGCTAGGACTAGAGGTACAGTCTGGTCCACCACTCCCGGCTAATTTTTTTTATTTTTTTAGAGACAGGGTCTCGCTATGTTGCTCAGGCTGGTCTCAAACTCCTGGCCTGAAGCGATCCTCCTCCCTTGGCTTCCCAAAGTGCTAGAATTACAGGCATGAGCCATCATGCCTGGCCTTTTGCTTGCTTTTTAATTGGGTTTTTGAAAATTGTTGAGTCGTAATACTTCTTTATACATTCAGGATACTAGACCTTTATCAGATTTGCAAATATTTTCTCCCATCCTGGGTGTCTTTGCACTTTCTTAACTCTTGACATTTGCCACACTGTCTTCAAAACCTGAAGTAGGAGTCTCCCTGGAAATAAATTTCCTATTTAGTATGAGTGTTGGGGCTCAGGGGAAGCCAAGAGTCTCACAAGGGAAGAAATAGTTAACCACTTAGTCCAAGGGAAGCAGCCGTGTTCAGGCGAATGATAATTAATTAAACAAAAGTTCTGAATTCAATCAGGAGCCAATTTTGGCATCGGCTGAGATTCAATTAGCTTTGATTACAGGCAGAGACTGGATATGCTATGCCCTCAGACTCCCCGGCCCCCAGCCTGTTCACGTTCAAGGGCCTTGTCTGAAGTGTCTGGTGAGGGCGGGGGACTTTCCAGACGGCTCATGCCCAGTGGCGCTGCAGCAGCAACAGCAAAACTGCAGGCTGTATTTTAGCCACTTTCTCCTGCCCAAGCCTAGGTAAGTGTCTGTGAGGTCTGTGGCCAAGGCTTTCCTGTGGTTTGGCCAAGGAGCGATATTGCTACATGGGATCGGTCTAGTTCCCTTGGGCAGGTTGTGTGGTTTTGACGCCTGCCAGCTTCTCTCTCCCGGGTGGGCAGAAGTTCCAGGAAGGCCTGTTCCTGAGGGCTGCTCTTGAAGACACCCAGAAACAGCAGCATGCTAGAGACAGCCCTGAGCTGGGTCTAGGAGGACCTTTTTATCTGGCCACACTTCTGTGCTTTAAACATAAATTGAGCACCATGTGCCATGGCATAGTGTTAGTTGGATATACGTTGATTAAACAAACGAACAACCCCTGGGATGGCCACTACTATAGCCCCCATTTCACAGACAGGGAAACTGAGGGGAAAGTCACGTAAGCACTAAGTGGGGTTTCTAGAATTGTTTGACTTTAGGACCTGAATTGTTTCCATGGAAAGCTTCATCTTGGAATAAGGTGATTGAGCTTATGCGGCTCATGTAGGAATCACACCTGAACCACAAAAATCTACTCAAGAAAGATTAGTTCTTTCTCCTTTGCTTTTCTTGATAGTCAATACCCACGCTTCTGCAAGGGGAGTCTGAGCTTTCTTAGCGTGCCTGGAATGTCTTTTTAAAAAACCTCTTGCCTCCTACCCATTAGCCCACCTCATCCTGCTCCCTCTTCTCCCTGTATCAAAACCAAGCTTTTAGAAGTGACTCAAAAGTTGTCTCCTCTAGGTGGTCTTTTCAGACTGAGCCCATTAAACTCTGCCTGTCGGCCCTGCTGTGCCCGGCGCAGAGCTGTAAGACAGGCTTCCTGGTCTCTGTCACACGCACTGCTATGCACACCAAAACCTTAATGTTCGTAGCAACATAATTCGTAATAATGAAAAAGTGGAAACAACTCAAATGTTCACCAACTGATGAATGGAGAAACAAAGTGTGGTATGTCTCTACGATGAAGTATTATTCAGCCATTAAAAGAAAGGAAGTACTGATTTATGTGTGGGGGTCTAGTATTCCTACCATACAGCGAGTGCCCTCAAAGCAGGGCCCGAGACTTCTTCCTCTGTGTCTGCCTTCCAGTCCCAGCTCCGCCTGCCCGTGGAGGTTTGGGAGCAAGAGCTCCCATGATCATGGTGGAGGCTCTGCGGACTTGGCCACCCGCAAGACCCACTGCAGTATGGGAGACTCAGCAAGACAGGGATTCCTCCTAAGACAGAACTTTGATCCTGGAAGGGGTTTAGAAGTTGCATCTACAAAATAACTCAAGAAAGGGGAGCCCTGGACCAGCTTGAAGGGCTCAAACCCATCTCTCTGTGTAGAGAAGCCTCTTCACCATTCTCTCCTCGCACTTAGAAGTCTAGCCACAGAGCAAGGAAAACGGGTGGGATCGGAAAGTACTGAGTCGGGTTGGAAATGGAGCCAGTGGTGCTGGGGCCGTCTGCTGGGGCTCTGGCGGGGGTGTGTGTCTGGGAGGAGGTGCACAGGGTCAAGTGTAACTTTGCATCCATGTTCTTCATCCTGCTCTCTCCCCGTGCTACGTGTTGCCTCCTGGTCACGATCCAGTTCAGAGGGGACCCACACACAGCATGTGTGTGGAGGAAACATTGGACAGGGAGCTTGGCTACCTGGGTTCCGCTTCTCGCTCTAACACTTCTCAGTTGTGTGTCCCTGGGCAAGGTTTTCAGCTGCTGGAGGCTCAGTGTCCTCATCTGCAAAGTACTACAGCGTAAGGTCCTTCAGAGCACATCTTATGGACCTTCCAGAACCCACAACATTTAACACGGTGCCTGGACACAGCAGGTGATCAGCATGTTCTAATTTGTTTGAATTGTGCCGAAAACCTACCTCACCCACTTTGTCTGCCTGAATATCTAACGAAGCCACGAAAGCGAAAGACCTGAGACCCTAAAGTCTTATAAAGCATAAAGCTTCACAGTTGTTGTGGATGGAAGAGATGACACCTGCCCTGGCCAAACAGTAGTCAGACATTGGCCTGCTTTTATGCCCGCTTGCGAACGCTCATAGCAGCTTTACTTGTAGTGCCAAATATCGGAAACAACCCAAATGGCCATTGCCAGGCGGAAGGATAAACAAATTGTGGTGTATCCGTACAATGGAATGATAATAGCAACTAGGGACAAATTATCGATGCAGAGTACATACCGTATAATTCCATTCATATGAAATTCTATAAAATACAAACTATAGTGACGTCCTCAGTGGAGGGGGGTGTGGATTACAAAGGGGCACGAGGAAATTTTGAGTATGATGGAAATATTTGCTGTCTTGGTTATGGCGATGGTTTTGCTGGTACACACACATATATACTAAAATTCATCAAATCGTACACTTTAAATAGGTGCAGTGTATTATACTTCAATAAAGCTGTTAAAAAGAAAGATCGGCCTGGAATAGTTTTCCACTTGGAGCTCTGTTTTCCCTCCCTTTCTCCCCTTCTAGGGAAAGGTTCTGAGAGACAGGCATGTGATCATCCTTCTTTGGTGTGAAGGGGTGGGGGAAAATCTGTCTTTGTTGAATTTCACTGTTTCTTCCTGAAGTTTGTTCCACCTGACTGCAAGGAAACAAGCTCCATTCTACTTCACTGTTCTGTCCGTGCCCTCTCCCTTCCAGAGGTTTTGCCGGATGGCCCTGTAGATTCTTGGATGGAGAACAGTATTGTGTGGTGTCCACATCCTCAGCCAATCTTGGCTCCAGCCCTTAGGAGTAGCTGTCACCTGTCACTCCTCCTGTTCTCCCATACACCAGCCTGCACCCCACCACTTGTGCCTCATCCGAGGTGGCCCACAGAGAGCAGGTGTCACAGCAATCATTTCCCCCCAAAATCAAAGACTAATTTGGATGAACTTCTAGCCTCTCTATAGAGCTCTGGACTCTTTGAGGTGGGAGCTGGGGAGGAATAAATGGCTATAAAATCTCTTGTCTCTAGAGAACCTTCTCTGGGCTCTAGAGAACCCAGAGTCAGTTCCTGAGCCCTAACAACCAAGTTCAATTTCACTTAAGCTTGCTGAGATTCTTTAGCCCTCAAGTCCCCAAGTCCTTCCTCAGCCTGCTTCTTGGTTTTGCTATCATCCTCCTGGGTTTTCCAAACACATTTTCCTGCAAAGGATAATAACAACAGTTTCGACAATCGTCAATAATACAGAGATCTTGAGAACCCTCTGTATGCACTTGCAGGGATCCAACCACGCTTACCCTCAACGCAAGCTAAGAAGGCAGGGATGGGTACCTTACCTAGTAGACAAAGACAGAGAGGGTGACTTGAGCAATATCATGTAAAAGAGACCAGGTGAGAGTTTAGATTGTTGGCCTCCCAGATTGGGGCTTTTTCCTCTAGTCTACTTGCTTTTACTGGGCATGGGGGCCTGGGAGACGGCCGGGAGCTGGTAGTTATGAGGCCTGTGCTTCCAGACCCAAGATGATCTGAGCCGAGGTAAGGCAGGCTGGAGTCCCCACTGCCTGGTTCAGCTAGTCCAACATCTGCTGCCTCAAGATAAACAACCTGCCTGCTGCAAATACCACTTCAGCTCCTAGGAGCCAACCCTGCACACCCCTTAAACAGGGAGGCTGATCTTCTGTATTATTTTTTCTATAGACCTCACTCTATACATCTCCCACCCCATACAGCTCCCTTAGGAGCCCTGAAGCTTTCTGGATAAAGGCATAGCAAGATAAATACAGGACTCACAAGAGAGTTGTATCTGGACTGTGCATGTGTAAGTTCCAGCTAGTCTCTCGACCACACCAGGCCTTCGGCAAGTCCTTCTACTCAAAAGATCACTCTAATGTGTTTGCTAGGGCTGCATAACAAAATACCATATCACGGACTGGGTGGCTTACACAACAGAAATTTATTTTCTTACAGTTCTGGAGTTTAGAAGTCCAAGATCAAAAGTCCGCAGGTTTGGTTTCTACTGAGGCCTCTGTCCTTGACTTGCAGATGGTCACTTTCTCACTGTGTGTTCACATGTTCATCTCTCTATGCATGTACATGACTGGTTTCTATCTCTGTGTGTCCTAATCTCTTCTTATAAGGACACCAGTCATATTGGATTATGGCCCACCCTAAAAGAATCCATTTTTAACTTAATTACCTTTTTAAAGGTCTATCTCCAAACACAGTCACATTCTGAGGCACCAGGTTAGGGCTTCAACATGTGAATTTTGGAAGTACACAATTCAGATCATAACAGGCACAAATTCCCAACTAGGTGGGCCCTGGACTCAAGGTGACAGTTAAGCTCGGCCAGTGGGTGTGAGCCCCCTGCCCCATGGGGCTTGCTCTGATCAGGCTCCTAGAGGCCTTGCCCAGAGAGATGCCAGCCCAGTGTTTCCCACAGACCCCACTTCTATCCTCTTGCCCATTTTTCCCCCTTATCCAAAACTGTCATAAGATAATAACGTAACAGCTAATATTTACTGAAACTCACTATGTATTAGACCCTGTGTTTATATATACTATTGAATTGTATTACTATCCCCATTATATGGATGAGGAAACTGAGCCTTGGAGAGTCACTTGTTCAAAGCTACATCTCTAGTTCCGAATCTTGGAAATCATATCCTTCACTATACGGGTGAGGATATTTGGGGTTCAAAGGGCCTGTGCAGAAAGAGATTCTGGATGCTGACAGGCAGTCGGTATGGAGGAGACTGCACAGGAGGGTGGGACCTGGGGAGTCCCGAATATCAACAGGGATCACCTCTGCAGACCTCTGCGGGTTCTCAGGGTGTCGTGTGAGCTCAACGAGGGAAGAGCAGAGAGATGAGTGAGATTAACAGCACGCCGCACGCTCTCTTCTAGACAGGGAGACTACTTGGAATTCAGAGCACTTCAGCCCAAAAAGATACCACAGAGATAAAAAAAAAAAAACCAAAAGGAGAAGAAGGCCTCTAAGATGATTCAGAGGCAGGGAGGGTCCTGCTTCAGAACAGAGTCTGTCCAGAGAGCCCGAGATGTTAGAGATTTGACCCTGGATGGGGAAAGTGCCCTCTGAAGCTCAGTGGAGGGATGGAAGAGGAAATGCTATTGTACACAGACGCTCAAAACAAGCAGAACTTGTCACCGTGATTTTGTGCAGGCTGAAAATATAGTCAAAGGTACAGAATCTGAGACCTACATGGGCCTTCTGGACTTAATAAGAAGTCACATGGATTGTTCACGGGAGGTAAGAGAAGTGCTCTGAATGGGGTTGGGGAGAGGCCCCATTCGTTCAACAAAAATGGTCAGATCTGGGTTCCAGATCCTGCTCTGATCTTAGCTAGCTGTGTGATCTCACACAAGTAACTTAACTTCAGCTTCCTTCTATGCAAAATGATGACTTTAGACTATGCAGTGTTTAAGGTGCCTCCCTCCAACTCTGAACTAGGTCAGAGTGGCCAGGGTGGCTGATGAGAGAGGTTAATGGCGCCAGAAGCAGGCTCCATGCTTAGAGAACACCCCCCCTGAGAGCACCTTCTCCAAGAATAACCACTGGGGTGATCGTCAGAGACTTGAAACCTTCTGGGGAGGTCCATGGGCTGTCCCAATATGTCATCCCTCACAGGCCTAGTTAGTGGTGCAGACAATCTGGAAAGTCACGGGTGAGGTAAACAAACTTTGGAACAAGACAGACCTGGGTTCAAATCCCAGCTCTGCTGTTTACTAGCTATGTATTCTAGAGCAAGTTACATAATCTTTCTGTGTTCAGATTCCTCACCAGTAAAACTGGGATAATAATACATTTCTCCCAGGGTTGATGCAAGAACTAAATTAGGTAATGTATATGAAGCACTCAGCACAGCTCCTGGTAAGTTATAAATCCTCATTACACAGTTATTTCATATTATTATTGTTATTATTATTATTAGTTTGCAGCAGGTGTGGTAGAAAGAGGGGACAGTCCAATTTAGCCGGGACAGATTGTGTAACACTCACTCTCCAGCCTTGGCCTGTCCCCTGGACAATGCAGGCTACCATGAGACTAGAATCCAAAGTCTGTCAAGTAGCAAAATGGTTATTTGGCTAATGAACAGTCTAAGAAAGAGCTGAGAAGTTGAGACAGGCATTCCAGAATAGGAGAACTTCCTGACGAATGCAAAAATGTCCACAGAGTGATTGAAGGGTAATTAAAAGTTTCACTGCAATATTTATGGAGATCTTTTATTCCTTGGTAGAGTTATACTTAAGCACAAATGACTTCAAAAGAACAGTTGGGAGAATATTAAATGTTCTAACTAATTAAATAATACAACTAATTCTGATTATGCAATTGATGTCCACTGAGCTACAGAAGATATAGCTTGCAAAAAACTTCAAAATAATTAATGTGGTAGGCATTGCTGCCATTTCTGATTTCCTTGATGGAGTCGGGCAGTTTGTAAAAAGCGAATATCACTGCTAATAAATGACTTTGTTGCTTAAGAGAAAACTAGCTCTGAAAACTATAAAAAGCTGTGTCCATCAGTACACCCTGGGGGTCTTATTTGTGTCTCTGGAAAGAGGTGTCTCTTTGTTAAGACGCTACCAAAAGAATTTAAAAATCAATCTCTTTCTCCGTTGAGTAGCTTAGTATCCTTTTGTACATGTCCGATGTAAATTTGGAGAGTGGCAGTCACTGTCTTGCGGGGAAATGGCAAAGCTCCAAGCCACACGGGTCCCCTGGCCCGGAGCAGGTAAGGAACCTGGACGGAGCATACGAAGACATTGGTGACAGCAGAAATAGGCAGGGCTCCCTGATTCCAGCTTAGAATTCAGTGATGGATTAAAAGGGGAAAAAAGGTTTGTTAAAAGGCAAACACCAACCCCAAATCAAAAGAACAACAGTGCACTAGGACTGCTATTAGAACTCCCCCTGGAATCCAGGAACCGGGGAAAACGGTGTACACTGGGACCCACTGAGGCCCGCTGCTCATCTGCTCCGCACAGTCCGTGAGAGAATCCTGGATCCTGGTTCTGTCTCTGCTGCTGGCTGTCCTTTTATCTTTCATCCTTTTGGGCCTGACCTTGCACATCTTTTTAACCCTGGGCGGGAGAGACAGAACGGGACAGGGGAGCGAGCTCTCCCTGTCTCTCGCACAGACGTTCCCTTCTATGCAAAAGATACGTCCTGGGTGAGGCTGAGTGTCTCTGGGCTCCGGGAACCCACGATGCAGGAAGCCCCACAGCCCCCTGGATAACGACAGCTCTATTCCTTCTGACAGCAGCAGCCAGTCCCGCAGGGAGCTGCAGAGCTCAGCAAGCTGCAGCCTGAGTTCCAGGTAACTTCAAGTCCTGGTTTCAAAGGTGAACTTTGAAGAACTCACATCACAGCCTTAGCAGCACCTCACACGCTCAGCAGGACACGCCAGGGCAGCCCGGATGGGGAGAAGGAGACTCACGGTCTGGGGTTAACTATCAGTCATCTGGGAGGAGCTGTTGCTTGAGGGGGGCAGAGGAGAGTCTGAGGAAGGCTACCATCCTCAGAGGCCCACCAATCTGAGATTTTTGAAGGCCGTCACTGCAACTTATATATCAGAAAGTGATACATCTTATGGATGAGAGCACAGGTTTTAATTCAAACTCTTCCTGGGTTTGAATTCTGCTGGTCAAATTACTTAAACTCTCTGAGGCTCAGTTTCTTCATTCATCACAAGACGGAGATAACAGCACCTCCTTCCAGGACACTCTAGATGTGGTGCCTGGCTCAGGGTAAGTGCTCAAGGCACAGGGCCTACTGCTACCATGACTCATCCAACCTACCTGGCACATGGCGTCCTGCCTGCCACACAACATGCTGCCAAGGTGTGTTTGCTAGACTATTCCTGGGGCCCAGGGTGGGTCATGGGGAGAAGGATGGAGGGACATGGGCATCAGAAGGAGCCAGTTTGGCTGCGCAGCTGAGAGGCCCGTCCCTGCCTGGAGCTGCTGGCTGGGTGAGGCCGGCCGTCTTGGTGGAGCCGGATGTAATCTTCCAGAAAACGGTATCACTGGAAGGGAATGTACACACCCCTCTCCTTTTACTATCGAGGAAAAGAAGGCTTAGGGAGGGGCCCTTGGTGGTTCAATGTCACGTAGCGAGGAAATAGTGATTTGGATCAAGGTTCCCACTCAGCTCGTTGTCCCATAATGGCTCAGTAAGGCACACGGCAGCCCTTGAAGCTGACTGAGGTCTCGCAGCTCCCGCAGGTCATCTGACCCAGTCTGGACAGGGCCTCCTGCCTGTGAGGCTGATTATTTTAATCCCAGAGGCTCCCGAGAGCATCCCCACTGACTCTTCCTAGCATATTCCAGAGCGTTCTGCTCTCTGTGGCGTGCACCTCTCCCTCAGCTCAGACAGAACCTTCCGTGCTGCGGACCCCTGCAGCAGGGGGAGTCTGAGGCTCCCCGGGCCCTGTGTGCAGCCTCTGGGGACATTTCCCTCCACCTTCCTCCTTCTCCCCGGCTGGGCTGTCCTGGCGTGTCCCTCTGCATGTGTGAGGTGCTGCTAAGGCTGTGAGGTGAGTTCTTTAAAGTTCACTTTTGAAACCAGGACATGAAATTACCTGGAGCGTCAGGCTGCAGCCTGCTGAGCTCTGCAGCTCTCTGTGGGACTGGCTGCTGCCGTCAGAAAGAATAGAGCCGTCATTCTGCAGGAGGGTTTCTATGATAATAGGGCTTTTGCCTCCCAGTAATTGGAAAGGTGCTAATCTAGTGACTCATGAGCTGCATAGAAGGAAAAAACCCACCTTGAAAATGAAACTGCCTTGTGTTTTCTGAGCGCCTCATCTCCTTAGTTCCGAGGGGAGGGCAGGCTGAGGGTTAGCTGTACGGAGCAGGGTCCCAAAGTCCTGGCAACCCTCCTGGAGTGCCCACGCCCCGCTGCCTTTCTCCAACTAGTCCAGTGCCACAGAGAGCAGGGAGGGCTGGACACCAGCCGGAGGGCTGGGGCAGCAAGCCCAGGCGATGCCATGGGGCAGGGGAGCTGGCCTGGGGATGGGTTTGCAGAGGAGACAGTCATTACCAAATTAGCGATGGCCCCTCTCAAGACAGGTTGGTGAGTGTGCAAGTGGGAGTGCCCTGGTGTGCACGTGTGTGTGTGGAGGCGCATGTGTGCATATGTGCATTTGAGTTTGGGTATATGTGCACATGTGGGTGGCTTAGCAGTGGGGGCTTGTAGTGAGCCCGTGAGAGCCCGTGTGTGTGAGCGCGCGCGTGTGCATGCAGACGTGCCCTGACCTGAATATTGCTCCTCTTTCTTTGGCTTGGTCGCTAAAGATTTTTGCTTTTTCCACCATGTTGTGTCCTTTGAGCTTTAGGGACCTGAGTTGAATCCTGAGATCTGGCCCTGGATGGACAGGAACCTGAGGCAGAAGACTGAGCTGGGGCTCGCTACTCACCAGGGAGCAGGTGGAGTTTCAGTCGGGCCCCGGTTGGAGAAATGCGACCCCTTTATCTGCTCCTAAAGGGGCAAATGACGGGACTCTGCCCCTGCCTGGAGGGTGGCTGGGACTGCCCAATGCCTGGACCCCTCTCCAGGGGCTCAGGGGCGGGTGACTCCTGCACACCATCCTGCATCCCCTCTGACACCTGCTGCGCTCCCTTTCCCACCTTCCAACTCCTGTCCTCCTCCCACGGGATCCTGCCTCCTGCAAACCCCTGACCTCAGTGCACCCCCAGGACCTCTGGGGCCCAGAAGGGCAGAATCCTCCCGCCATGCCCTCCCCCGGCCTCCTTCCCGTGGCAGCTCCCTGCCTGAGTCACAGGCCCCCAGCTCTCCTCTCCTCCCCGCCCCACTCCCTTCATTAGCTTCATTGAAGCTAATAATCCTGCCGGCAATTCCATTGTCTCCTCTTAATTCCAATTTCCTTTTGTCTCAAGGGGCATATCAGCAGAGTGAAAACAGTGAAGTGGCAGGCGGGGTGTATTAATTAGGGGAGCATTAATGAGGTGATAAAAATGTGCCTTTGGTACCAGCGTGCTGGGCCCTCCTCCCCTCCCCGCCGCCTTCTCCCCTTCTTTCCCTGCGCAGCCCCAGCCAGGCAGGATCAGGCGGGGGATGGGGGATGGAGCCTTGCTCACAGGTGCTGGGCAGCAGCCAGAGCCTCCAGGAGGAATGTGCCTCATCCCAGCCTCCACTTGCTCCCTCACCTTCTCAGCAGATCAGTCACTTAGTCATATAAACGAACCTCCTGATTACGCCTCAAATCCTTCCCCAGCTGTCCTTCCCCACGGCCAGTGCCGCAGTCCACACCACCATCCTCCCCTGCCAGGTGGGTGAGACAGCCTCCAAACTGGCCTCCCTGCCTCCCGTGCACCGTCACATCCTTTCTCCATCTTGCAAGGGGCTGCAGCAAGCGCTGCTGCTTCTTCCGAGCACCTCTTCCTGAGCGGGCACCACATAGCCATCCCGTGCATGTCATCTGGGCATGGTCCCTGCCCCCTGGTCCCCTGCTGAGCTCCTGCTCCCCGTCCAGGTTTTGGACATCCTTTTCTCTAGGAAGTCTTCTCTGACCTGCAGGCTGGGCTGGGTGAGGCTTCTCTGTGTTCCCACAGCTGTGTGGGCTGGTCCCTAACAGCGCATTGGTTATGCTGGGTTACCCGGTTTTCCCACCAAGAGAACGAAGCCTTGTGGAATGGGGGCTGGTGGTGACAACGAATCATGCCGTCTAGCTGTGAGTTCTGAATTGGGAAATCAGCACAAGCGTTGAACAGGACCACCGTGCCAGTTTTCTTGCTAATAGAGCTAGACTGGTGGGAGCGATTTCGCCCAAAGACAAAATGAGGTCCCTACTCCTTCCCTCCTGGACTGAGTTTACCCTCCCAGTCCTGGCAGCGCAGCAGGACAACTGCAGGCCTCGGGTGCAGGGCAGATTCTGCCCCCGAGATCTTACTAAATGGAAGAAGGAAGGATGTGCCTGGACTGCAGCAGGAACCCCCCCCAAAAGTGAGCTGAGATGTGGTGGTCGCATTTCTGTTTGACCCTTTTCCCAGTCTCAAAACGATCAGGTGGTCACTGCTGCTCGCGAGGGCAGGATCGGCGAGGGCAGGTGGAGAGGAAGCAGCCGTCTGCCCAGTGCTTAGAGCAGGTACCGGTTCCTGTTTCCTGGGATGGCAGGAGTGTGGGGAGCGGTGTAAGATGTTTCTCCCTGCGTGAACCATCTCTGGATTGTCATCAAGTCTCCGCTCCCAGCCCGGAGCCTGGAGCCTGGTACACGCATGTGATCAAAAGTTTGTTAAGTGGAGGACAGGCTTCACCAAACCTTAGGGCTGGAAGGGATCTGAATTATGAGGCCACTGAGTCTTGAGAGCCAAGATGACTCACCCAAGGTCACAGAGATCATCACTGTCTCTGTCTCCCCTCATCCTTCCTACTGCAGGTTCGCCCTTCCTGGTCCAGGTGGCTGAGGGCTAAGGTCACTAGGTGGGTTGGCAGTGGGAAGGCTGAACATAGAGGGAGCCAGCAATGCAGGAGGACTGTGTGGAGACGTGTGCGTGGGATGGCTGTAGGGTTTGAAATCGGGGCGGTTTGGGAGGGAAGGGACTCGAGGCCAGGGTTGCAGGAACAGGGTCTGGTTGGCCTGAAGCGCATTCTCTGCAGGTCCACGGGGTGGGAGAGGAGTCAAGCTTGTGCTGGATGTTCCCAGAGGATAGAGCTTGGACCAATAAAAAACATATTTTGTTTCATGCACCGAATTCCACAAATATTTAAAAGTACCGGGCTGTGTGCACAATGGCGAACCAGTCCCCGTTGCTAAGGAGCATTTGGCCTAGTTGAGCCACAAGCAATAAAATGTGAGAAATGCCCAGTGCTGGTACTCACCATGGGTACGAAAGCACAGGAGAAGGCTCTCTGACTGCTGTGGGCCAGGGGAAGGGTGGGGTGGTCAGAGAAGGTTCACGAAAGTGCTTTGGCTCAGTAGGAGAGGGGTTTTTTTTTGTTTTTTGTTTTCTTTTAAATAAGGACTCACCAAAACAGAAAGAGCAACCCGAAAGTATGGTGGCTAACCATGGCAGATGCCTTCCACCCTGCACTGCCATGACTCTTAGCATGATGAGGAGTCCAGGTAAGAGTGGTAGGGGTGGGCGGCCCCGGTGTGTGGGTCTGTCTAGCCCAGGTCTTACCCCCCAAACCAGACCAGACGCTGCTGGAGCCTGCCTCCGTCTGTGTCTTTATTTGGTCCACTCCTGCAAAGCCAGACTGCGCGCTGCCACGTCGACTCTGCCAGACCCCGCCATGCTTGCCTGGACGCCGCTGGTGAGCTGGCCTGAGATCGCATCCCTAACCTGCTTCGGTGTCTTCCCACTGAGGCTGCAGGAGGGAGAGGCGGCGTGCCGGAGGGAAGCGTTCCCTGCCTCTGTCGGAGATGGGCTGTGTTGGATCCCAGGACTGCCCACCGAGTTCCAAGGCTGTGTGGCTCTCTGAGAAGAGGGTGTGGGGGACACTGAGAAAGATGACGGGGCCCTGAGCACCTGGGGAGGGAGGTGTGCACACCTGTGGACACAGCCCATCCACCCTGTTCTCCTTTGTCGTCACCCCTCCCGAGCTGGGGGAGCTGGAGCCTTGGCCACATACACCTCCCTTCTCTCCTGCCACCTGCCTTCCCGGGCACCTTCCTAGCAGCCTCTCAGGCCTGTCCACTCGAGGGCGGTGGCACCTGCTTCCTCTGGATGATGAGTGAAAAGCTGGATGCCAGCCCGTGAGCCTTCCTCAGCACACAGAGGGGATTCTGAGGACAGCTTTGGAGAAGGTTCTTGCTGGTTTCCTCTCTGAAAACCCTATTTCTAGCCCCCTTGGTGAGAGTTGAACTCTGCCCCTCTCCATCTGATCTCCTTTTCGTCTCCGGATTATTCCACGGTCCATCCTCATCCTCATCCCACCTTGTCCTGATCCTGTTCTCTTGTAAGAGATGGCCATCCAAGTCCGGTTCTTCTCTTGGGACTGGGGGACATGATTTGCCCCCAGAAGCAGCATATCCACCTCTAAGACACTGGAGTCTGCAGAGGAAAGGGGAGCTCTTGCCTTCTAGATAGCAAAGTGCAGAAGCCTTAATGACAGGTCAGACTGTTTCATCACCAGACCTGCCCCTGTGTCTGCCTGCTGTGCCCTGGCTCTTCCCCCTGCACGTGCCCACCCAGACTGATCCCCTCTTGACTCCCTTGGCTAGAATTTTGCCGATGTCAAATCTTTCTTGGCTAAGTCTGATACAAAGCAGCACACGATCATTGCAATCCATTTGCTGTGGCTCTGCGGTTAATAAGTTTTCAAATGCATTTTTCCCCAGTTATGTTAACAACTCATAGGTAGAAACAGATACTGCTACTATTCCCTTTTACAGATGAGTAAACGGAGGCTCCTTGAGGTCGTAGTCTTAGAAGGCATCTGGGGACTTAGATCTGATTGCTTCAAGGAAGGGTTAGGCTTCAACCTCGTAAAAACTTCAGTTTATGTTCTAGCTCTTTGCTTTCTTTAGCATCTCAGTTAATTTACATAGCTGTTCTAGAAGGGCCCCCTTTTAAAGGATCCGACCCCATGTTTAGTGGTTTAAAAAAAGGTCTCAAATTCTTAGACTCTCCCCATGAAAGGGAGGAGTCTGTGTCCCCTCCCCTTGAAGCTGCGTGGGGTTGTCACTGCTTTGGCCAGTCAAACGTAAGGGAAGCCCTGACCTGAGACTAGGTCATAAAAGGGCACACAGCGTCTGCTTGGTTCTCTTGAACATTCACTCTGGATGCTTCCTCTGGGCATACTCCTCGTTGGGAAGCCCAAGCCAGGTGGAGAAGCCACGTGTAGGCACCTGGTCAGTAGTCCCAGCTGAGCCCAGCCTTCAAGTCCTCGCAGCCCAGGTACCAGACCTGAGAGTGGAGAAGCCTCCGGATGGTTTAACCCCCAGCTGTTCACACCACCCCCAGCTGTTTGCATTTCTTGGGGAAGGCACCAGGCATCACCGAGCAGAGAGGAGCCATTCATATTGTGCCCAGTCCACATCCCTGACCCATGGAATCTGTGAGCATGAGAAAATAGTTTCTGTTTCATGCCACTTAGTCTGGGTGGTTTCTTCCACGGCAACAGAGAACCGGAACATCATGCCAGACCAAAGGGTTATGGGGATGCACTTTCTCTGCCTCCCGGTATTTAATTTCTCGCCAGTCACAGGCAAGGTGTGGGATGCTGGGCCCAGGTCCTCGGACCGATGGCCAGGCTTGCCCGTGGGAGCCAGGCCACTTTACCTTTCCTCCTGCCAGTCATTTGGCTAAAAGGCCAACTAAATTGTGCCGTTAATCACTCTTCACCCTCCTTCCTCCCTCCTGCTGTCGGAGGGGTGCTGCTCACAGCACTCAGGGCTCAGCCTTGAACTCTGCGGGGAGGGACTTGTCGGGGCCTAATCGATGCACCTCCGCGCTGCTCCTAGGGCCTGACAGCCTGTTGGCATCTACAAAATGGCTGTTATCTTATCGACCGCGGGAGAAGATAATTGCAAGTGATGAATGCCCACTCGACACCCAGCTCTCTCTGGGGCCCTGGCAGGGCTACTGAGCCTCCTATGTGTGTGCTGTGTCTGGGAGTGTGATGTGTGTGTGATGTGCGTGTGTGGTGTCTCTGTGTGTGTTTTTGTGATGTGTGTGTGTGTGTGTGATGTGTATGTGTGTGTGAGATGTGTCTGTGTGTGATATGTATGTGTGTGATGTCTGTATGTGGTGTGTGTGTGTGATGTCTGTGTGTGATATGTGTGTGTGATGTGTGTGTGATGTCTGTGTGATGTCTGTGTGTGATATGTATGTGTGTGATGTCTGTATGTGATGTCTGTGTGTTATATGTATGTGTGTGATGTCTGTATGTGGTGTGTGTGTGTGATGTCTGTGTGTGATGTCTGTGTGTGTGGTATGTGTGTGTGATGTGTGTGTGTGTGATGTGTGTGTGTGGTATCTGGGTTCGTGTGATATCTGTGTGTGATGTGCATGTGTGTGATGTCTGTGTGTGATATTTGCGTGTGTGTGTGTGTGTGTGTGTGGTGTCTGGGTGTGTGTGTCTGTGATATGTGTGTGTGATATCTGTGTGTGTGGTGTGTGTGTGTGATGTATGTGTGTGTGTGATGTGTGTGTGTGTGTGTGGTATCTGGGTTTGTGTGACGTCTGTGTGTGATGTGCATGTGTGTGATGTCTGTGTGTGATATTTGTGTGTGTGTGCATGTGTGTGTGGTGTCTGGGTGTGTGTGTCTGTGATGTGTGTGTGTGGTGTCTGGGGGTGTGTGTGTGAGATATGTGTGTGTGTGTGTGTGTGTGTGTGATATGTGTGTGTGTGTGTGTGTGTGTGTGGTGTGTGGGTGTGTGTGTGTGTGTGTGTGTGTGTGGTGTCTGGGTGTGTGTGTGTGATGTGTGTGTGTGTGTGTGGTGTCTGGGTGTGTGTGTGTGAGATATGTGTGTGTGATGTGTGTGCGTGTGCGTGGTGTCTGGGGCTGTGAGCGAGAGAGAGTCTGGGGAGGGCTCTGCCCCGTTAGGTCGTTCCACGTCGAAGTCCTGCGTGGGCGTCGGGCAGGGCTGGAGAATACGGCCTGGAGCAGGGCCGCTTTGGGCTGCATCTCCTTTTTTGAAAACTTGCCCTAGGGACCACAAAGTTACTTCCTCCCCACTTCCTTTCTTTAACCACCTCCTCCAGGAGCTGAGCCGGATGAAACTGAACACTCATTGCTGACCACAGTCACCAGGGAATGAGAAGGAGCAAAAACACTGACTGAATTGGGGCAAGAGTAGAACCTGGGCGACCGGTTAGGTCACCAATTAGGTTGTGGAGGCTTAATGCATCTTCCGAGTTCATTTTGTGCAGCGGTAGCACATCGCGACGCCATTCGACTCCCCGCTTCTTTTCCCTTTTCCCCGTTACAGCGTGTGTTGTAGACTGCTCTGTTGGTAACAGAGAGTCCCTTATTTTTTAATGGCTATATGTAAACTTCCATTTTATGGAGGCACAATAATTTATTTAGTCAGCTTCTTATTAATGGATATTGAGACAAGTGTTTCTCAGACTTTAAAGTGTGCAGGAATCGCCTGGCGATCTTGTTGAAATGCTGATTCTGATTCCATAGGTCCAGGGTGGGGCCCGAGAGTCTGCATTTTTGACAAGCTCCTGGGTGATGCTGATGCTTCTTATCCATCGACCGCCATTCGAGTAGAGAAGATTAGGACTGTTGCAATATTTCTTCATTATACACAACGCTGCAATAAATAATTTCTGTAAGGGCCTTTCACAATGTGCAAGTCTATCCCGAAGGATAAATTTGTATAAATAGAATTTCCTAGCCAAAGATATGCACCCTGGTAAACAGAGAATTATTGCAAATTGCCCTTTGTAGGATGCCCCGTCGTCAGCTCTAAATACAAGTGCCTGTCCCCCCACACTCGTGCCGGTAGGGAGCATTAGGAAACAAGTATGTGTCCATTTCTCCTTAATATTTTTAGTTTTTATGTTACGAATTTAGATGTCATATTGTTATTGAACCGATATTTAGGGCTGTTAGGCTTTGTTGTGAACTTACCCTTTAGGGAGAGTTAGCTACCTTTTTTGTTTCGTTTTGACACTTTTGCGGTGTGTTCCAACTGCAATACGTGTTAGCACCATGGGCCTTTGCACACACTTTCCTTTACATTCCCGTGTATTTTTATTTCATATTTTTTCAAATGAAAGTTAATCTATCAACTGGCTCATTTACGTATGCATATCTAAAGTCATATATAAAATCACCCATTAATCTAGAAATGCAGTTTCCCCACACTCATTTTTCATTTTATTTTATTTTTTTACTTCTGACTTGTTTCATGGGAACCCACCCTCGTTATTTCATGAAATCACTTTGACTCGTCATGTGTGTCTTCAACCTTAGAGTTTTCTTCCCATCATTAGAGACAACGTCCTAAGTCATTCGTGCCTATTTTCCAGAGCACATCATCTTCGCTTCCTTCTAAAAGTTGAGATACCACAATTTTCGTATGTGTAATGACGTCACTGCAAAGGTTATCATCGACCGCAAATGCCCGTTCTTTAGCATCCAGCTGTTTGTCCATTTGTCTTGCAGGTATTGATTTATGAGCTCCTCAAGGTAGCTATTATACTTACGGTGTTGCTTTTTTCCTGTCACTTGTATGAATGTAGGTATAAGTAGCAAACCGCCTATGAGGCTTATATTTTAAAATATTGAAAAATAATTCCCCAGTCCTCCCAGCCCCAATTGCTGCCCTGAGACAAGGCAACCACTCTGATTCTTTCGGCTTCTTTGGCCTCTCCTGTGTATTTCTATCACCCTCATATTGCTTTTTCTTGGTGTTTTAAAGTTTGAGATATTATTGATGACTCCCTGCAATGGAAAATGTGGACCTAGCTCTTTCACTCAGCTCTTCCCACCTCCTCTCTCAATTCTCCTCGTATAGTTGTATCGCAATGTTTTGGATTAAGTAGTTATTCAATGTTTCTATATTTATGATGCTATGGATATTATTTGGAGTTGAGCCATGGGGTGAATCATAGCGACATTTCCTTTCAGGCACAACTTTCTATTTTTTTTCTACTTTGTTACTACTGACTTTGTTTTCCTTTTCTTTCCTTTTTTCTAATTTGCCTAGATTTCCTGTATTTATCATTAATCTACCCCCAACTGTCTGACAGAAGTATAATTCTCTCAGGATGTTCAAAAACTCCGGTGAGATTTCCTTCTGGAGGCCTCGTCTCTTGCTCTGACCCAGACAGGGCCCCCGGTCAGCCTGCCGGCCAGACCCATCTGGAAGCTCCCTTCACCTCCCCAAGGAAGCTCCTTCCCTCTTTTCTTTGTTGGATCCTGGGTCTTGTGGATCCCAGACCTTTCTTCGTGTTTACTCATGTTTTGGTGGCATCATCCTCCAGCCACTTTCTGAGCAAGGGTGTGTGAAGGATCAAATTCTGAGGATCGTCATCTCTGACAGCGTTCTCATTCTACCTCTCAATTGATTGGTAGTTTGGTTAGAGGTAGAATCTTGCATTTGATATAATTTGCTCTCAGAATTTGAAGGCCCATTGTTTCCTAGCTTTTAGTATTGTTGAGACATTGTTCTGAATCCTTTGGCTGTGACCCTAAGTTCCTCCACCCTCTTCCAGCCAATGCGTCACCTCCCTGGATGCCTTTATGACCACCTTTTGACACTTAATGCTACGGTTTTAATATACCGCCCCCCCCCGCCCGCCCAAATTTCATATGTTGGAAACCTAATCCACAAATTCCTATGTTGATCGGAGGTGGGGCCTTTGGGAGGTAAATAGAATTAAAGTCTTCAGGGTAGAGCCCCCACGATGGGACTGGTGCTTTCTAAGTGGAGGAAGAGAGATCTGAGCTGGCGTGCGTCCTCTCTCTCGCCGTGGGATGGCTCTGTCCCGCCACAGCAGGAAGACCCTCACCAGATTCAGCCTCCCCATCTTGGACTTCCCAGCCTCCAGACCCGTGAGCCAAATACACTTCTTTTCTTTATAAATTACCCAGTCTGTGGTATTAAGTTATGGCCCCAGAAAGCAAACTAAGACACCTACTATTCTGAGGTTTAATGATAGTGTGCTTAGATACGCATTGTTTTCATTCATTGCTCTGAGCTCTTCATGGTAGGATCTTTTAACATGGAAACTCATGATCCTCAGGTCTAGAAAATTAACTTGCACAGTATAATATTTTTGGGCAGGTTCCTTCCTTTTGTTTTCTCTTCTCTCTTTTCAAAACTCTTATTATTATAGGACTTTTGATTTCCAGGACAAATTCTCTCATTTTTCTCACTTTCCTGTTTTCAATCTGTTTATTTTTTACTCTTTCTAGGAGATGTTTTATGTTTATCTTTTAACCTTCTACTGGTTTTTAAATTTGTGCTACTATATATATATATTTCCTGATTATCCCCTCATCTTTTTTTTTTGGCATCCCATTCTAACTCCCATGGATTCAATGGCTTCTTCTTTTTTTTAATCTCTCTGAGGATATTAACTATAGTGCTTAGGAGGTTTTCCTCTGCTCCCTACCTTGATTCACTTTCTTCTAAGTTGTTTTCTTGTTCATTTGGTGTCCATTTTTCAAATTAGAAACTTTCTTATATTTGTTGATCTTCGGCTGGCTGGTGTTTAAGAGTGAAGCATTACAGGGTGGATTGCAAGTTCTAGGACACGGGCCAGACTTTTGAATGGTGGGTTTCATGGGGGAGGGACTGTTAACTGGGCAGGGGCCAGGCTGTTTCACTGAGGACCTCCCATGCCCCCTGCCGGTCAATTTCCAGAGAGCAATCTGCCAGTCTCCCACCCCGGGTGCTGGGGCAGGGGTGGGGAATGTACCTGGATGCCTACTTCTGGGAGTTGGGTCGGGGAGGAGGGCCGGGGAAGGGGTCTTACCATTTAACATGTAGACCCTCAATGGATGCCCTTGTTTACAGTGCGCCCACTTTCAGAGTCCTTCTGGGCCTCTGTCTCCAGAACCTAAACGTCCTAGCTGCCTGGCTACAGGGGAGGGGGCCTAACTGCTTCTTGTACAGACTTCGAGCCAGTCTGCTGGCTCTCAGCTGCGCCCACGCCCTGCTTTGAAGGTCCTCGGTGTCTGTCCTGAGCCTTTCTGGAATCCTGTGCAGTGAGAAGCCTGCTTCTCATCTTCCCCAATCTCCTGCTTCTCTGCAGGCAGTTAGGCCTAGCTCTTTTCAGTCTGCTAAGTTTCTTTGTGCTCTTTTCACCAGCCGCCCCCCAACCCCTGACCCAAAATTCAAAAATTTTGTTTACATCTCTTGCCTGCTTTTGTCTCCTTGTTGTAGTTTTATGCCTTTTTCAATCCTTTTTCTGTCACTTTTTTTTTTTAATTTTTTTATTTTTATAGAGAGGGGGTCTCGCTCTTGCTCAGGCTGGTCTCGAAATCCTGAGCTCAAACAATCTGCCGATCTGCCCGCCTCGGCCTCCCAGAGTGCTGCAATTACAGGCGTGAGCCACCGTGCCCGGCCTCTGTCACCTTTTAAGTCACATCTGGATAAACAGGAATAAATACATTTGACTGCACGTTCAGGGGGAACTGGTCTGTGCTTTCGTTGCCACCTGCTCTGGATCACTTTGTTTCAGTCATGTCAAGATGATCTTTTCAAACAGCAAGCCCGGTCTTCTCTCTCTTTGTCTTCACATTCTCAAGGTTCTCGATGTTTTTTGAGGATGAAACCCAACATCTTTGACGTGGCTTGCAACGCTTGCATCCTCTCTCTCCTCCCTCGCGTCGCCCAAGACAATGCTCCCTTCATTTACTCTTTCCCAGCCAGGCTGGATTTCGAACATGCTGTTCCCTCTCCCTGGAACACTCTTCCCTCAACTATCTTCCTCCTGGTTAATTTCTGCCATCCTTCAGTGCTCATCTCTAATCTCCTTCTTCACGTAAGCCTGCGCTGCCTCCGGACCCGGCCAGATTCCTTGTTACATGCCACAATAGCCCCCGGTACATACATTTAAACGCAAGTAGAGTGACTTCCATGGACAATGACAATTCAAACCCATTTCCTGGGGACTTGCCAACCCAGCAGCATTGCCTCCTGAGAAGACCCTTCCCTGTGGCCCAAATATTAAGCACCCAACCTGGCTAAAGCTGTGCTCGCTGTTCCATGCTCTCACGCCTCCCGGGTGAGGCAGCGCTGGATGCTACAGCAGGCACCTGCTCTGATTTGTTGGTGCCCATACTGTACCACTGTTGCGAAGTATTTTCAGCACCACTTCTGGGTATATATAAGTGCAAGCTACATATCGAACCCTTTTTCTGACCTGGCACCTCACCTGCTTCTCCAGGACTGGGCAGTTCTGCCAGGATCTGCCATACCCACAGAGAACCCAAAGGAGAGCTGCAGTAGAGCTCAATTAAACACAAAAACCTCCCTCCCTGTCTGCTGAGGCTGCAGCTTAAAAGGCAAAGTGCCTTTGTTTATTAGTCTAATAAACATTTTTTAGATATCTTTACGTGCTGGGCACTCTGCAGGTGCCGGGGGATGTCACATTGCACGACTTGCAGCAGGGTTTGAAAGAAGCGTGCTTTCTGTTTCATGAGATGTCAGAACTGGGAAGGCCCTTAGGGGCCTTGCAGACCAACCCTTTCGGACAGAAGGAATGTGGTTTCCCCTAGCCAGTGGAATGGCAGAGGAGCTAGGACTGGATTGCAAGCTTGCTGATTCCTGGGTGAGTGCTTTTTGCTGTCTTCATAGAAACACAGAAAACTAATTTTGAGAGAGAATCCCTAGGTAGTGAGATGAGAGATTCTTGGTGGCCGCGGGAGGGTAGCATTACCTGTGCCTAGTCAAGCGCGTATGAGCTGGGCTTCCCTGGGGTGCAGAGATGGCCTGGACTCCAAGTCCCTCGTCCAGAGGCTGAGTCTGGCTCCCGCCCCAGGGACAGCCCTGGTGCTTGGGAGATAGGGGTGCGGGTAGGGTGGGGGTTGGGGGGAGGGGAGTCTGGCAGCCTCCGAGGCTGATTTAATCATACCAAGGTGTGTGTGTGGGAGCCCGTGTTCCTTCTCTCTGCTTAATCCGAATCATATTAAAACCAAGAATCTCCTGGGGCCTCTGTTAGTAATAAGCGGTTTGTGCCGCTGCCTCGAGTGGGGGGATTTGTTCGCCCCTCATTCATTCCTCATCCTCCCTCCTCCCCCTTCCCTGCTCCCACTGCACCTATGGACGGCAGGAGGAGAAAATAGAAAGGTAGTTAGCATACGTTTGTTTAAATGGATGGTTAAAATAAGGATTTATTCTTTTAAGAGCTCATTGCCTGGGTTTCTTTATGTCCCTCATCCTGGCCTCTCAGCCCCCAGGCTGCCTGGGCTTCCCTGGGAGGAGCAGAGATTTGCAGGTCTGATGAGCCGTCCTTGGTTTCTCCAGCTGCAGGGAGAATCCAGTGTGGCAGCATCCCAGGCTCTGGGGGTGCAGGTTCCCTCACTCTACAGCACGGCTCTGGAGGCTTGGTAGGAAAGAGAGCGCTGGAGAAGGAGTCCCGCTCTGCCAGGTTTTGTGTTTTGAACTTGGGCCAGTTGTGTCACCTCTGGGCGTCCGTCTCCTTGGCTGCAGAGCAGGAATATGGATCTGCACTCACGGGGTCGCAATGGGCGCTGGCGGGGCAGGGGCTGGGAAAAGCACCTTGAGACGGCTAAGCAGGGCACTGTGCTGGGCGTGGGGATTTTCATTGTCAGATTGCAAGCCCTGCTCCTCTAGAGATGGCGGGGGTGGGGGCAGGAAGGGAGCCCCTCCTCCTCTCCTCATGGTGGTGGAGATAATGAGGAGTCCTGGGGACAGGCAGGAGGAGAGCAGGACCCCAGGGCCCTGTGCCACGGGCTGCGGCGTCTGAGTGGTGGGCCGCGTGGCCCCAGGTGGGGTGGACCCTGAGCCACCTGTCTCCAGCCAGAGCACATTAGTAAAAGCTCTCCACGGGCCGTTGATTAGGCTTCGCGTCTGGGACAGGAATGCAAACAGGGCGGCACAAAGAAGAGCTGGTCTTTCTCCACACGGTGCGTCAGGCCAGGGACAGACCTGTCTCCAGCCTCTGCCTCAGCCACGCTGGGCTGGGCTTCGGACCCATCTATGTCCACATATCCTCCTTCGGATGTAATTCAAGACGTGTCCCCTCCCAACCCCACCTCCACAAAGGGGCCCTTCATCTCCGGCCTCTTTTCCCTCCTCCGGACATGACCAGGATGATGCTGGTAGCTGTGGTTCTCCCCAGCTCCCTCCTCTCCTCAGCATCTCAGAGTGTGCAAGTTCTGGGTGAGGAGGGCAACCTGCAAGGACAGTCGGTCCAGTGCCCGGATTCCCAGCCCTCCCCGTGCCACCAGCCTCCTGAGTAAGCTTTAAACCAGGCTGGGTGCTTCAGAGGCTGCGTTTAGAAACGAGAAACTCAACGACTCCAGAATAGCAACACCATATTCAAGTGGGTGAAACTCCAGCCCTGACATTTAATTAGCATCTTTTTCAGCTCCCACACTTGAAGAGTACCTGTTATTTCTTTTCTTTTATTCACAATACGCTGTAAGCCAGGAGCATTTTCCTGAGCTCCCGAACCTCTCATCAGAAGTCAATCACTTTGGAGGCATGATAAATACTTCTGCAAGCCTGCCGCGGGTCGTGGCAGATGCAGCTCGGGAAGTAATGAGCTTCCCGAGAGAGAGGGCGAGGAGACAGACGACGGTGAGGGCAGGTGCCGTGGCCGCCCACAAGCTCCCAGCTTTTAACCTGTCCATCCTGTCCCCACATCCCTGAACAGGTCACCACCTCTCCAACTAAGCGCAGGTATCTAGTGAACCTCCTGGCGTTTGCCCCTGTGCATAGCAAGAAGAGAGCTCAGTGGAGCCGCGGGGGATGGCCCTGAGCCCTGCCAGCCTGGGCAGTGCTGGGAGCTGCTGGGAGCCGAGCAGTGGAGGGGAGAGTGGGCGTGGCTGGGGGACAGTCCCACTCCCAGTCTCACACGTAAAAAGCTGGAACGGGGACTAGTCTGGGAAGGTCATGGCAGAGACCCCAAGGGTGGGTAGGAGAGAGGCCTCCTTGGAGGCATGGGTGGAAGTTTCCAGGCAGAGGAAACCCTGCCGTGCTAACGCCCCCGAGGTGGGGGTGGGGGTACAGAGGGTTGCGGGGAGGGCGCAGGCTCCCCTGAGAAATGGAGCGAGGTGTTTCTCGATCCCTCCTCCTCTCCCTTCCCCTGCGGCGCCCTCTTGCTTCCGGCCTGGCCACAGCAGTGGCCTTCTTTCTACCCAGTGTCTTCTAACCCACATTACTGGTTGCCGCCAGGTTCACTGGCAGAAAACACAGCTTTGACCACAGCACTCACTTACCCAGAAGCAGCTGTGTCTCCTAACGGCCCCCTGAGAGAAGGTCTTGCACACCAGTGCTCCCATTGCCCCGCGTTTCCCACCGTTTTCCCTCTTGTGGCCTCAGTTTAGCCACACAAGGCCACTCGCCCTCCACAAACGTGCCTTGTCCTCTCCTGCCTTAGCACCTACACTCTTGCTTGAAACCGCCCTGTGTTGCCTTAGCCTCCCGCAATAAGAGTGCTGAAGACCCTCACCCCGCCCATCCTGATGCGCCTCCCCCACCCGCAGCGGGTCTAGCATCTCACTTGCTTCGCTGAGCCGAGTGAGTGCCCAGGTTCTGCCATGCCTGCCTCTTCAGCCCCAGTCTGCCTGGGCTGGAAGGTGGGGTCAGAGGCGCAGCGCGGAATTGTGGGCAGAGCGTGGACGTGGGTTCTGAGAGATCTGGGTTCAAGTCCCAGCTCTGCCGTCTGTTAGATGTCTGTTCTTGGACATGTTATTTAATCATCTGAGCTCCTATTTCCGTGAAGATAATAAGACCCCTCTGAGATATGTGGAGAAGGTTAAATGTGATAAACAATGTCATGTAATGGGCTTGAAGCATAGTGGCTAAATGTTGTGGGACCTGCCAAGATAGAGGTGACATTTCTCTCTGGAATAAATCTTAGTTTGAGTCTCCTAATCACACTGGGATAGACGTTTTGGACTCTCAGAGAGAGAGCCTGGCAGTCACGGTGTCTTCCCCTTCTCCTTTATTCCCCATGCAAGGCAGTTAGGCACGACTTTACTCCTCTGCTGAGTGGGGGTTGTTTTGTGTCTGGCCCGTTCCTGGATCCTGAGCTGGCAGAGTTCACCTGTTGAAGGGGCACCCAGAGGGCTGTGCCCACCACCCACAGCCAACCTCCTCAGACCCACTTTGAATAGGAGGAGCATTGACCCCTTTAATTACGCATGTGCGGCAGACCTGCGGGCTCTGGTAACACCTCCTCACGAAGATTTGGGAGGTTTCTGAGAAAAGTCTCTTTCTGCTCAGAAATTATGCTTGCTATTTGTTGTCCTGGAGTCACACGTCTGCATGCAAATTTTGAGTCTAACGTATTAACTGTGAAACTCTGGGCACGTTACTTAATCTCTAAGTCTTCGTTTTCTCTTCAGTGAAGCAGGGACAGAGTTATTAAATACAATCATGTATTTAGAGCACTCAAGCCATTGCCTGGCCCACTGAAGTGGTCATCTAGTCACCCAGCATATGTTGTTTGAGTGCCTACTAAGTATCCACTGCACCGATAGGTGCTGGGGATCACGGACAATAACTTTTGCCTTGTGGAGCTTATGTTCTAGTGGGAGTGGAAGAGGACTATAGACGTTGAAATAAAATACAGCAGGGGAAGGGAAACTGGGATGCTGGCTGCAATTTAAATGGAGTGGCCAAGGCAGGTGTGAAAGAGAAGGTGACCTTTAAGCAAAGACCTAAATGAGGTGAGGGCATGAGCCAGGCACATGGAGGGGGAAGAGTGTTCCCGGCAGAAGCAAGAGCCAGTGCAAAGTCCCTGAGGCCGGAGTGTGCCTGGTGTATCCAAGGAGCTACAAGAAGCCTGTGGGGCAGGAGCAGAGTGAGAAAAGAGGGGGTTGTGGGAGGCGAGAGGACAGCAGGGGATGAGTGTTGACGCAGATTAGGTGACGCTCTGCAGGCTGTTGTAAAGATTCCAGCATTTTCTCTGAAAGCAATAGGGACCACTTGGAGGACTTTGAGCAAAAGGGTGATATAATCCATCTAGTATTTTGCCAGGACTACTCTGGGTGCTCTGCTGAGAACATTCTCTACAGGAGCCTGGGGAGAAACAGTAAAGCTGATGGAGCGCGTCTGCAATAATAATAATCCAAGTGGGAGAAGGTGGAGGCTTGGACCAGGCTGTTAACCATGGCATGGAGAGGAGAGAGTGGATTCTGGATATATTTGGAAGCTAGAACCTACAGAATTTCAGACTAGGTTGGGTGTGGGGAGTGAGAGAAAGAGCAAGGTTAAGGGTGATACCAAATTTTTTGGCCTGAGCAGTTAGAAGAATAAGATGAAGAAGACTTCAGTTTGTGGGGTGAGATAGGTTCTGTTTTGAGCATGACACCTTTGAGAGGCCTGTTAGACACCCAGGGGTAGATTTTAGAAGACGGCTGACTGTGGGAGCCCCAGAAGAATGAGCTGGACTGAGGACATAAATTTGGGAATCATAGCATAGAAATGGCATTTAAAGCGGGGAGGATGAATGAGATGCCCAGGGGATTTGATGTGGGTTGAGTAGAGATGGAGATGAAGGACAGAGCCCTGGATTCTGCAGGTGGGACTCAGCAGCCTTACCTGTGCAGGGCTCCCCAACCTTCCATCCAGAATCCAGAGCCCAAGGAGGGAACCCTGAGCCTCCTCAGGGAGGGAGGTCTCGATGTATAAGCTGATGACTCCAAACAGAGCTCTACTTTGGGATGGGGAGGGAAACCACTCTCCTCCTCAGTCAGCAGAACACGGGTCACATGTTGTAAAAGTTAAAAACTCAAGGAACACATATCTGTGATGTTTATTCTGTCAACATCAAATTCTTTCTCTGTTCTTTGTTCTTCTGAACGAATATTGAATGAATACCCTTTTCTTTTCAAATCTCTCTCTCACCCATTTCTGAATCTCCTTTCAGTTGGATGCTTTGCTTTGTATCCGAAGATTCCCCCTTGTTTTAAAAATGTAGATTTGAATCTCCTTTCAAATATATAGTTTGCCTTGTTTCCTGTCACGCCAGATGTACCGAATGCACATGAGCCATCTTTTGGAGCTTATTTGCTTGGTGTTCAAAGCCTGGCTCACCTGTTGAGCCCAAAACAATTCCTGGAAAAGAGCGTACGTATGTAGGGAGTCTTCAGTTGTTCCCGTAGATGAAAGAAAACTCACGCAATTGGGACCTGAAGAACGGAGGCTTAGTTCCTGGCTTCCAACTGGCAGTCAATCCCAATCATGTCTTTCTGCATGTGGATTTTGAGTAAATGATAAAAAACAACAAATAAGCAAGCAAAAGCCTTTCAAAATTTTGAGTCTTATTTCCAAAACAGTTAATTAGGGCAGTCAGGGTGTGTGGAAACCTGCCCCGGCCTTTGGCCTTCCCTGCCACTGTGTTCTTTCCCTACATCTTCCTGCGGACAGCCAAGAGAGAAGTCACCTGATCCCTTTGTATACAAAAAACCTTGTATTTGGATAAAATGCATTTTAGGCAGTTATGTCCTGTGAAGGGGGACATATTCCTCTGAAAAGACTGCAGTCTTTGTCAGAGATGGGGCTGTCGAGAGGTGCTGAGGCTTTTAGAACTTAATGAGTACATTTACATGTTGGATGCAAATTAGGCATAATATTAACACTAGCTTCAAAGAGCAAAGAGCAAAGGAGATAGGTAAATAGCTGTGAGGCTTTCTTCTGACTAGACAAGCCTGGGACTTGCATTGCCAGCATGCAGACATAATGTGATAGCTTTTTGATGGCTTCTGCCAGGCAACACACAAGTAAAAACATAATGGTGTAAAGAGAAAGGAGCTGTTTCCCATGCAGACTTGGGGTGGACTGCCAGAATCTATTTATCCAAGAACTCACCTGCCTTCTGCAGTTCTCTGCCTTCCCCAGGCTGAGCCAGACAGTGCGTGGCTGCCGCAGTGTGAATTCTCAATGGGTATGCCCAGGCTACCACCGCCTGCGATAATCCCACCCGTCAGACAGCACTCCAGAGGTGCCAAATTCTATTAGCCACAGAGAGTAATATTTCCATATTTGCCCCTCTAATCACCTCCCTCCTGCAAGCAGATTAATTAAAATGCACATGCAAATACATTAGTTACAAACACAGTGTCTCTCTTCACATGCAGATGTAATCAATAGATACCAAGATGATTTGCATAATGGAAAAAGAAAAAGGAGTCCTTTGTAATGTGGCTTTTGGGGTGAAAACTGCAAAACCCTGTGTGCATCATATTTAATCTAAGCCTGTCTGGGAGTCTAGCATGGTGTGTCCTCTGTTACGCTCCTCAGCAAACAATTGCTCCAAGATGCAGGGCATTTCTCCCAGGGAGTCCTCCTTGTTCAACTGTCTGTTCCCTGATTCCAGCTCCTCAGTATATAAGCCTCGAGTCAGGGCTAGGTTACTGTTTCGCATTTGTCTACTTTGTTTTGAGAGTGCAGTCCTTGTAAGCTGGAGGCTGGAAAAGTGCCACTGTGGTTCCCACCCTGCCCATGCTAGTGGCTTAATTCTGAGGCCATCTAACCACGCCCACTTGTTGTTCAGTTGGGGAGACTGAGACCCTGAGCAGAGGAATGAGTTATCTAAGGCTATTCTGATATAAGATGTAGAGCTGGACCTAGCCCTGTGCAGGTGCCCAGAGCTGGTTGTGAGGTAGTGATCAACCAGGGATGTCTCCTTCCCTCAGGCTATCACTGCCATAGCATGTCCCCTAGCCTGAAGGTGCTGTGAGTCTCCTGAGAGATGCTTGATATAAAATAACTCACAGAACAAAACTCAATTGCTATTTACCAGGTGAGGGCTGGAGACTTCTAGAGCCTAGAGAAGGCTCTAAGGGACTCCATATCAGAGATTGCCAACAATTTTGTTAATAAAAACCCTTTTTACATCAGAAAAAAAAATTTAGATTCTCTTCTTCACACAATTGCAATTGCATAAAAGTATATATTGATTGAGAAGATAAAAAATGATAAAAAGTACTATGAATCTAGTGGCAGTACATATATTTCAAAAACAGCTTGTATCTGTGATAACATATTTTTTCAGGCAATGCTTGGAAGGCCTGTGAATTTGTGGATTCTTCAATGATTCTATTGTGCCCAGAAGTCTATGGTTTAGAGCTACTAGGGGAGAAAGATCTTTGTCTTGGAGTCTAAAGTCTCTGGAATAGAACCTGTTGTCTGGTTTCTTCAGGAGGCTGAGACCAGTGGTAACTAGCTGTTAAAAGAAATACTTTAGAGACAAAATAAATGTAATAGAGTTTATTCGAGCATTAAAGGAGTCATGAATCAGGCAGCATGCAAAACCAGACGAGGTTCAGAGGGCTTCACTCTGGCAGCGTGGGCAGTGAGTTTTGTAGGCTAAACATGGGAGCAGAGTACAGAAATTACTTGATTGGCTATAGAGAGGCATTTGCATTATTTGGGTGTGGTCCAATGAAAAGTCCCTAGTTACAGAACCCATCGGCTGGTTGGCTATTTGTGATTGGCAGAAGCTTGAGTCAAAATTAATCAGTTGTAAGGAATGCCTCTAAGTTAAGTTTTAGTTTTTCTGTCTGAGGGTTTTGGGTACAGAAACAACACCAGGCTAATGATCTCCTGCCTATTGTGCTTTAACAGAGCCCAAATGGTCTTTTTTCCGTCATCCTGAAACTAACTTCCTGTAGGTAAGTCTTACGGGAGGTAAGACTGGAGAAATGTGGAAGGGAGGATTTCTAAAGCCTCAAATTATTTCTCAGAAGATTGTGGATCTTGGCCTCAGGGCATTGGGCTGGTGGCCGATAATAATAATGGTGAGCTACCATTTGTTAAGTAGTTACTGAGTGCAAAAGGAGAAACTGCAAAAGCAGATTAGATACAGACATAACGTATCTTCCCCCACCCCCTAAAACCCAGGGTCTCATGTTCGCCAGTCTCTGCGCTGAGTCATGTTTTATGAAGCAAATTCTAACAGCTAAAAGTAATTAAGCAGGAATCCCGATCTTTACTGTCATCTCTTAAAGAATATTAAAATGATTGAATTCAACCTCACAGTAAAATCTCTCAACGTTCGCTTTCCTTCTTTGATCTCCCACACTCTGCAGCCTACTTCAGAACTTCTTACTTGGCAATGACTCCAGAATGCTCCCTGATACGCAGCTTTGGGGGTTTTGCTGCTATTTTTTTCTCCCTTCCTCGCCTGAGATCTTTACTGGGCAGATAGGCTTAGCCTCTGTTACATCAGGTTCAGTTTCTGCTCTGCTTGTCCGTGATGCAGATTGTCCATACGAGGGCAGTCCTGGCACTGACCCATCAGGAAAGACCCCTGTCTCCCTGCTTGGCCCTCACTAGGGCTTCTCTCTCTCTCTCTCTCTCTCTCTCTCTCTCTCTCTCTCTCTCTCTCTCTCTCTCTCTCTCTCTCTTTCTCTCCCTCCAACCTTCCTAGTTTGCACCACGAAAACCAGACAATGGCCTGGCAGAGACAGAACTCTCCTGAAAGATCAGGGTGAGGGAAAGTTCTCAGGATGGGGCAGGATGGGGGCTGGGGAGGTGGAGACGGACGGATGGAGACTGGGAATGCTGACACATTTACACATTAGTAAGCCTGGTTCTGCCACATGCGTTCTGTGATTTGATCTTCACAGTAACCCTTTGAGGGAGGTGGCATTAACTTCATGTGTCAAGTGAGGAAAGGAAGCTCAGAGAGGCAACTAGGTCAGTAAGAAGGTCAGATGATGGAGCACCATGGTGTGGAACTGACACTCAGAGGGGTTCCCCGCTCTCCCCGACCCCCAAGTTTTGGCAGCATTTCGATCCCAGGAGTCCTGTTCTGAATGATTCCGTCATTCCCTAATATGGTCTTGCGGGTTTTCTGATTATGCTTTGGCCATTCTCCCAGTCCAAATCAATTTTTATTCCAGAATTTTGGTTTTCCTAGAACATTGGATTTTCATACTAGGGATTCACGGTTTTTCTGGAGAGAAAATGCCATTTTCTTCAGGTATACTATAGATACTCTGGCCTCACTAGCCTGTTCTACACTTTCAAACCTGGCTTTATTGTGCTGGTCTTTGTGCTTTTGAAAGTGCTTCACAGCCCTGCAACCTGCCTTCCAGGCTCCCGGGTGGGACAGCAGCCAGTGAGGGTGGTCCTGGTGCTGGTTCCACACAGGAAGGAAGAGAAAAGTGGGTCCTTGCTGTGGGCTGAATTGTGTCCTCCTCAAACATTATGTGTTGAAATCCTCACCCTTAGGACCCCAGGATGTGACTGTACCTGGTTGGATATAGGGGTTTTAAAGGGGCAATTAAGTTAAAATGAGGTACTAGTGTGGGCCCTACTCAAATATGACTGGTGTCACTATAAGAAACGGAGATCAGGACACAGACACATGCAGAGGGGTGACCACATGAGGACACAGCAGGAAGTCAGCCCTCTGCAAGCTGAGGAGAAAGGCCTCAGGAGAAACCAACCCTGCCGATGATTTGATCTTGGACTTCCAGCCTTCAGAACTGTGAGAAAATAAATTTCTGTTTTTTAAGGCACCCAGTCTGTGGTATTTTGCTATGGCAGCCTAGCAAACTCATAAGGTTCCCTTCTTCAGATCTGACAGAGGCCCCTGTCCTAGAATCAATTCTGTGGGAGTCTGAAATAGCCACGAAGAGCCCCAGGGCCTGCCTGTGCCCCTCAGAGAGGCTACTGAGCAGCTGGCCCCAAATCTAGGGAACTGTCTGGAAGCTATTCTCCTCTAGGCTATGACAGTACATGTGAGAAAGTTTAGCTGCGAGGCAGCTGCCAAGCCTTTAAAGGATGGTAGGAAGGAGTGAGTCTGAGGGAGGTACCATAGGCCAACTAAAGTATGGTCCGCAACCCCAGCCTCAGCATTCCCCTGACAGTGTGTTGGAAATGCAAGGTCTCAGGCCCTACTCCAGATCTGCTGAGTTGAAATCTTTATTTTAACAAATGCCTCAGGTGATCAGGATGTACATTAAAGTTTCAGAAACATTGACTTTGATCCACAGACTCTTGGATATGGTAAGAGCTCAAGCTGTAAATGACCTGCGTATCTCCTCCATATCCTCCACACACCTGGAGAGTCCAGCTGGGCTGCCCCAGGATGGCCCAGGCCTGAGGAGCTAAGGCTGCGGTGCTTATTCTCGGTGGCACGTTGAGATCACTGGGAAGCCTTGAAGACTCCTGATGCAGAAGTCATGCTCCAGGCCAAATAAGTGAGCAGCTCTATAGGGAGTGGGGGTGGGGGAAACCCAGGCATCAATATATATACATATATATATATATTTTTTTTTTTTTTTTGAGACAGAGTCTCACTGTGTTGCCTGGGCTAGAGTGCCATGGCGTCAGCCTAGCTCACAGCAACCTCAAACTCCTGGGCTTAAGCAATCCTCCTGCCTCAGCCTCCCGAGTAGCTGGGACTACAGGCATGCGCCACCATGCCCGGCTAATTTTTTCTATATATTTTTAGTTGTCCAATTAATTTCTTTCTATTTTTAGTAGAGACAGGGTCTCGCTCTTGCTCAGGCTGGTCTCGAACTCCTGACCTCAAACAATCCGCCCGCCTCGGCCTCCCAGAGTGTTAGGATTACAGGCGTGAGCCACCGCGCCCGGCCCATCAATATATTTTTAAAGCTCCTCAAAGGAATACAATTTTTGGACACATTTGAGAATGGATCAGTTATCTATTGCCTCATATCAAACAACCCTAAAATTTAGTGGCTTAAAGCAATAGCCATTTATTTAGTTCATGATTCTGTAAGTTAGCACTTTGGGCTGCAATCTGCTAGGTGGTTCCTCTGGTCATGCTGAGAGAGAGAGAGAGAGGGAGAGAGAGAGAGAAGGAGAGAGGGAGGCAGAGAACAAGCGTGTGCAAAGCATGCCCTCTTTAGATCCAGGCTCAGAACTGGTGCCATGTTGCTTCCACCATTTTCTATTGGTTGTAGCAAGCCGTAAGACCAACCCAGATTCAAAGAGATTCCACCTCTTGATGGGAATTGCTGCAGAGTCACATTACAAAAGGCATGGGTACACAGAGGAGTGGAGAACGGTGGCCATTTTTGGAGTCTACCACATTGGAATGACAAGGACACCCTCCTTGACCAAACTTTAGTTAGGCTCCTCTGAGCCCTATTTTTGACTAGGCCTCATCCGTAGCCCCTGTCTGCGGCCTGCAGAGGCCAGTTTTATTAAGGATCCTGCCGAGCCAGTTTATCGAGAATCCCTTCATCCTCCACGTCCTCTTTCCTCCATTCTTGGCATCTAATTGAGTTTCTCTTATCCTGAACTCTTGATACCTAACCGAGGTGCTCTCAGTCTTCCATCCTCTCTCTCACTCTGTCTGTTGGCTGTCCCTGCTGTAATCAGAGGTGACTTCAGCCTCTTTCTCTTGTCGCAATAGTCTTGACTCCTATTGCCGTAGTCTGGAATAAAGTCTTTCTTGCCGTTTTCAAGAGGTGTCCAGTACAACTTCTGTTTAGCAGGACCACGGAGGTGGGAGTGTCCTTGTCCTCCTCAGCCTCCTCACACGGTGGCTCTGCAACGGCAGGGGCGCTCTCCAGCTATTGCCAGTGCTTTGGAGGCTGCAGTCACCTTTCTGAGGAAAACAGGCTAAGGCAGTTTGCTGAACAGAGCATTGCAGTGACTTGTGTTTAAATCCCAGAGGTCTACTTGTGATCTCAAACAGAAAGAGTGTTCCCTTGACCTTTCTTAAGCTGAACTCTCTCATTTTATAAATAAGGGTAATAACACCTTCCTAGCAGAGTTGTGAAGCTTAAATCAAATATCTGTGAAAGCTTCTAGCTCACAAGTGTTCAATCAATTGGGTTTGCTTTCCTTATAGCAAAATCTCACTGACTAGCATTAACCAGGGCACAGCCAGTGCAAAGGAACAAAAATTCTAACTATAGTATTACCCCACCTGCCCCCAAAGTAATTGTAGTCTCTCAACCACACAGTAACCACACTAAATGTTCGCTGCAAGGAAGAGGTCCTCAGAGGTGTGTGAGAGCAAATAGCATCTCAGTTGGTGGGAAATGGAGACTGTAATTGTCTGAAAGTCATCCCTTCTTCCTTTGATCCTGTGTGGGTATAGCCTGCTACAACTGCACACAGTAGGATTTTGATGTATGCTTAGTGAAACGGGGAGGTTTGTGCAATCTCCTTTGCCCATGAGTAATACTAATAACCATAATAACACCAGCTGCCAGTCACTGAGTGCTTACTGTATGCAGGCTCTTTCTATATATTACCTTATTTAATGCTCAGCACAACCCCTGGAGATGGGAATTATCCATCTTTTGTAGATGAGGAAATTTGGGCTCAGAAAGGTTATGTACCTCCCAAAGGCATCTGTCTGACTTCAATCCTGGGTGGTTCTAGGGGACTTTTCATCTGGAAGCCTAACTGAACTCACAGTATGGCTAATCCAGGGCCCCACATGAATGAGTTTCACTGTGGTCGTGGCAGGAGATAGTGACAGCCTGTTCCAACAGCAGGAGATGTGTTTGTGTGTGGAGGGGACGTGTATTTTACCATTAGGTTTGTTTCTCCAGCAAGGGGGATGTAGGTGTGTGTGGAGGGTTTCTAGACCTGCCAGTTGGGGTCTCTGCAATGTGTCAAGGGACCTGTCTTTGCAAGCCCCTGGACGCCTCCCGTCCACCAGCCCTGATGGTTTCTGCCTCTGCCTCGGCTGGCTCCCTTTGGTGCTGTTAATGCCTCTTAGCTGAGAAAGCTTTCCTATAAACCGGGTCCGATGTTGTGAAAGTCTGAAGTTAGTAATTGGGCCTTTGTTCTGCCAGACTCGGGTTGTGCTGAGGTACATTTCTCCTCAGCATGACTATTTCTGCCCAAGAGCCCTGGGCCTGCCGGTAATTTGCATCTGACATCACCTCAGGGCAGGCTGGCCCTCAGAAACCAGAACCTGCAGAAAGGGCTGCTTCTGGGGTGCTGCCCCCAGGTAGTGGGGTGCAGTGGGAAAATCCTCAAAACAGTAGTTCCCAACTGGGTCCATGGCCTCTCTGGCAAGGGGACATGTGGAACCTTCAGAAGGTTCCTGAAACCCTTGAAATTGCACGCAAAAGTTTGCCGGTAAACTTTTTGGTAGAGGGCGTCTGAAATTTTTATCAGATTCTCAGTAAGGTTAAGAACCCCATAGAGCTCAAGAATCATTTGTTTAAAAAACAGGGATTAGAGAATTGGGAACAGTTGGAGCCAACAGGAGTGTGGACTCTGGGGAAGAACAGGAAGATGGCATGAATCTTCAGTACTTTGAAGTTTTGTTTTCCCACCGTGGCTAGTTATTGGCAACGCCATTTCTCGAGACGCACTGTGTCCCCAACCCTCATAACGGCCCTGTGAGGGAAATGAGCATTCTCCTTCTACAGATAAAGAAACAGGTGCTCAGAGAGGTTAGATGACCTGTCTCAGGTCACACAGCTGATGACAGCAGAGTCAGGATTTGAATACGGTTCTGTCGACCTTCAGGGGACAAACGAGATATGCAGAAGGAGAAGCTAATTAGAAGTAAGGAGAGAGGCCGAGGTGGGAGGATTGCTGGAGGTCAGGAGTTCGAGACCAGCCTGAGCAAGACCAAGACCCCGTCTCAACTAAAAATAGAAAGAAATTAGCTGGACAACTAAAAATATATATAGAAAAAATTAGCCAGGCATGGTGGCACATGCCTGTAGTCTCAGCTACTCAGGAGGCTGAGGCAGGAGGATTGCTTGAGCCCAGGAGTTTGAGGTTGCTGTCAGCTAGGCTGACGCCACGGCACTCTAGCCCAGGAAACAGAGCGAGACTCTGTCTCCAGAAAAAAAGAAGTAAGGAGAAACGTTCTCTGCACAATTGACTATATGCTGAGATAGTAATTAAGGGATGCTAAAGTTTTACTACTCCTAGAGATTTCAAGCAACTTCTTTTATTTTATAATGAACAACACTTTTTAAAACAGTACTACCATGTAAATTACTTTATTCAGGTCTTCCTAATACCCTGTTGAATATATAGGGTATATAATATTTCCAGCATTCTGGAACGATGCAAACTGGCCAACGTTCTGTAAGGGGGAAGCAGCAGCTTCCCCGAGCCTGGGCTGCGCCGATTCCTCAAGCAGCAGTTGCTCCTTTGTGATTGGCTGGAGCACAGAGGCTGGACCTGAGGACCTCTGGGAATCCCTTCTGGCTCAGGAGGACCATCATTTAAAAACAGGTTTCGGTTATTAGGGAGTCTCAGCCATCAGTGAAATCTGTTGTTTTGAGTTCTCCTCCTAAAGCTCTTTTCTTTCTGAAAGAAGAAAGAAAAAAGAGAATTTCATGAAAAAAAAAAAAAAAGAAAGAAAATTGTTTTTGTTAACACCCAAGGTGTCGTAACGATACAGTCAGATTCAACATCACAGAAACACAGATGGTGGTGACTAACGCGAACAAACACAAGCCAAGCAGCAAAGCACCACTCATTTGCACGAACCACTATTACGGGCCCAGCAAGTTAAATTCAGCTCTAGTTTGGGTGGTTTTAGGAACAAGTGGGTGATTTATTCCCAACAGCGGATTTACAGAAAAGTTGAGTTGCAGTTTGTGTGTGTTGCGGGGGAGGGGGATAGGGCCAGGCCGGGACAGTGGAGGGGAGCAGGTAGGGTACCAAACGTCAGGAGGCACCACTCTCAGGATTGTCGCAGTGCAGGGTTGGCCCTGGGAGTGGTGGGTACCTCCTTACCTTTTGCACCCTATAAGCCTCCCTCGTCTCCCCCGGGCCTGGGCCTGAGCCTGAGCAATGCCTCTGGGCCTTCTCATCAAACACATTAAAGGTCTCTGTCTCCCTAGCTCACAACAGTCAATGAGCAGAATGATTATTTAGATAGGCTTTTCCCTCTAAATGAAACAGGTGGGGCACTCCAGGTGCACAGGGAGCGAGCATGTGCAGGGGTCTGTCCTTCAGCTAAACACTGCTCGATGCTCTGGTAGGAGTGAACGCTCCCCAGTGGATGAAACCGTTCCTATGATTAGTCATATTTGGTTTAATTTCTACTCCTAATGGACCTCTGGTTAAAGACAGGAAGTATAAAGAACCCTTGTATTGAAATTCAAAAAGACAATGAGAATTGTTTTCCTCGTGACCACCTTGATCAAATCTGCATTCTGATATAGCACATAAAGTTACCTCTAGTATTTCAAAAACCAATATTAAAAAGAAAAAGTGCATTTCATTTTGGCTTTTCATTTGTTGGGAATAAATATTATTCATGAAGCTTTTGTTTGCAGAGAGATGCTTGAGAGTACCAGCCCGAAACCTTCTCTTTTACCTTGTTTAGAAATAAAATATGAAATAATTTAAGAAAAAGAAACCAATTCAATTTTTAAAAGCGCAAAATGTAATAATTTCAAGCAACAGGTCATCAAAGCAGTTTTGGATGCTGTAATAGCTAGTTAAAATTTAATCTGCCTTTTAATGTATGTTCCAACCCCAAACCAAGCACAGTAGATTGAGACGGTGTTTTAAATTTCTGAGGGAATTTCTGAGTCATCTTACTGTGAAATGGCTGGGCCGTGCTAACGGGAGAGGGCTGGCTTGGGAATCCTTTGGGTCACTCCAGGAGCAAGCTTCTCAGATCTTTTAGCTTCAGTTTCCCCACCTTCGATGAGAGGGCCATGAAGATCGAGTGTGTATGTCTTGTGTATTACAGATGGGATCTCTCCAGGGATGGCAACTTCCTGTCATTTAGCTTTTGGCTTAACTCTTCCTTGAAAACCAATTTAATTGCCACTCCCTCACTCACCCCCTGAGCCCCAAACTGCCTCCTGCCACATTATCCTGTTTTTGTTGTAGTCATAGAGTTATTGCTGTCTGACAGTATTTCAAGCGTACGTTTGTTTATTTACTTATCCGTTCTACTGCCTGCGGCCTTTACTGACATGTGAAGTCTGGGAGATCTCACCCAGGAAACTTCTGTTTTCTTCACCATTGCCTCTTCTGTGTTTAGAATAGCCCGGATCTAATACAGGCTCAATAAATATTTGTTGAATGAATGTTGATTAACTTTATAACTCTTTTCTCTCTTTCATAACTGGCTGTGACAGTCATTTCGTCTCTCTACGTCTTAGTGAGTTCATTTGTCACAGAAACACATTGGTCTAGATAGGCAGTTGGCAAACTACACACAGCCTGCGGGCCGAATCTGGCCCACCACCTGCTTTTGTGTATAAAATTTTATTGGTACACGGCCATGGCCACTTGTTTACATTTTGCTGCTGCTGCTACTTTTGAACCACAACCACAGAGTTCAGTAGTCATAGAGATGGTATAGTTCAAAAGCCTAAAATATTCACTCTCCGGCCCTTAGCAGAAAAGTTTGCTAATTTCTGGTCTGGTTGAACTCTGAGATCTTTATATTTCTGATACTCTTAATCTTTTGTGAAATGCCCACATGCTATTCACTATTTTTATTACTCCATGTAATAAAAAACAACTAATAGGTTTTCTGGACCTTCTTTGAAGTTTTGCACTAGGCCATGCATTGACTTTGATTGCAAATGTCACACTAGTGGTTCATTCATTTCTCTGTTACTTTCCAGCCTTCTTTCCAAAAAGGACTTAAAAGCTCTAAATGCTATAATGGCTGTCACCTTGAGATTTGCTTTAACTTTTCCTTGCCACCAGTAACTTCAATTCTGGGATGGAATTGCTTTAACACTGCACTTAGAGCACACTTGGCTTCGGAATCAATACGTGTCTCTAGCTGGTATTGCCCCAGTTTCAATGTCGCAAAACATCAGCTGAGAACTGGAGGTGGAGAGGGAGGGAGCAGGTTCCTTATTTCTCCGAGGAGTCTCTTCCCTTTTTAAGCTCCCCTCCCACACAGTTCCACAAAGGACTGTGTTTCAGAAGAGAGGCAACGTGGTATAATTGGAAGAACATAGGGTTTGGCATCAGAGAGATTTTGGTTCACATTCTATATCTGCCATTTACTAGTTATATGATTTTGGACTACTAATGCAACCTTTCTGGGCTCCGATTTCCTCATCTGTAAAGTGGAGATAGATTGATTGCCACTTCATGAAGGAGACTTATTGAATGACAGCAGTCATTCAATAAGTATGATTTGAGCACCTGTGATGCAGATACCAGGCATTATTCTAGGCAGAATAGACCTTGCTCCTGCCTTCATGGTGTTCATGTTCCAATGAGGAAAGTAGTCAAATAAACAAACAAATAAATATTTAATATAGTGATGAATACCATGAACAAAAATAAAGCAGAGTGAGTAACGGAAGGGGGTACTTAATTTAATAGGACGGTCAGGGAAGCCTGCTTTAACAAGGTGACATTTGAGTAGACATCTGAAGGAAGTGAGGGAAGAGACGCAGGGATATCTGGGGGAACAATATTCTGCATCAGTGAGGCAGAATGTGCAAAGGCCCTGAAGCAGGACCATGCCCGGTGTGTTCAAAGAAGACACGCAGACCGGGGTGGCTGGTGCAGAGAGAGGGAAGGGGTAGGACGTGCATGAGGCTAGAGCCCGGACTCGATTCTGAAGGTAACGGGAAACTGACGGAAGGCCTTGAGCAGGGCTGTGACATGATCTAACTTATGTTTTAAAACAATTCTGGCTGTTACGCAGAGAGTTAACTGTGAACTTTTTTTTTTTTTTTTTTTTGAGACAGAGTCTCCCTCTGTCACCTGGGTAGAGTGCAGTGGCATCATCACAGCTCGCTGCAACCTCAAACTCCTGGGCTCCAGTGATCCTCCAGCCTCAGCCTCCCGAGTAGCTAGGACTACAGGTGTGCACCAACCACACCCAGCTAATTTTTTCTATTTTTGGTAGAGATGGGGTCTCACTCTTGCTCAGGCTGGTCTCAAACTTCTGAACTCAAGTGATCCTCCCACCTTGGCCTCCCAGAGTACTAGGATTACAGGTGTGAGCAAGCGCACCTGGCCAATTGTGAACTATTTTTAAGATGCCTGTTTGAGATACATATACTTTTTTCCCATCGTAGACTCACAATAAATGTCACATACCTCCTATGACCCCAGGCCTGTTTAGAGGGAGTCACCTGTAGCTGTAGCAAGATAGCTCAACGTTAGCTGTGGAAACGGTCTTATTGCCGAAGCATGGCAGAAAGAGAGCGACCTCCGAGTGATTCCCACCCTGGCCGGTGCAGGGCTCATGTGCAGGCCAGGCCTGTTTGGAGGGGGGATGGGAGCTTCACCTCTGGCCAGTGCTCTGTCTCCAGTGGCTGGTGAGACGAACCAGTCTTCCTCCTTGTCAGCCGTTAGAGGCAATTAGAGGCACTCAGGTTGGGCTGCATTGCATTTACCATGTTTGAAATTGGATCATAGAAATGGGAGATGATTACAAGTGCTTTAGAAAGACCAAACACCATTAAGCCTTCCAGATCTGCTGTCTGGAAAGCCCTCGGCCCAGGCTGCTTCTGGCGGGAGGAGAGTTCTCGAAGGCAGGGCTGAGGGAAGGACAAGGCAGAGTGTGGGATTACAATAATTGCGTGAGCAGGGACCAGCTGCCCCATCCCCTCAATTAGTCCAGCTCCTAAGGGGGAGCAAGGAGGGGCCTTTACTGTCTGGACACAAGTTCCCTCTAAGGGACTGACCTCTTGTGGGGTCAGCTCAGCCCTGGTCCGGGAGGAGACACATCCCCTCCTCCCTGAGAGGACCTCAGCCTCCCTGCCTCCCTCTTGTAGGTGTCGTGTCTACGTCTTACTTCAGAGCGCCGGGACCCACGGGGGCCAGTTTGTTGTCTTCCGTCCTTGCAGTTCCTGCTGGGGACTGGCGGGTGGGCAGTTCCAGGAGGTGGCCGACTATCCTGCTTTGCCTGGGACCGAGGGCTTTCCTTGGATGTGAGCTTTTCAGTGCTAGAACTGGGAAAGTCCTGGGGAAACCTGGGCAAATTAGTCACCCTGGGGGGCTGCCTAGGTTAAGAGCTCATTGAGATGGGGGCCAGGTGGTGTTTTCTAAACCAGAGATGTCATTACCTGCCATGCAATTCATCCATTTCAAGGGTACGATTCAATGGTATATTCACAGGGTTGTGAAAGCTTCATTACAATCAATTTCGGAACATTGTCATCATCCCCCAAAGAAACCCCATCCTCATTAGTAGTCACTCTCCATTCCCAACCAAGAACCTGCTCCCTCCCCAGCCCTAGGCCACCTTTAATCTTCTTTGTTTCTCTACAGATTTGACTATGCTGGACATTTCAGATAGATGGAATCACACAGTATGTGGCCTTTTATAACTGGCTTCTTTCACTTAACATGTTTACAAGGTCCTTTCGTGTAACAGGTATCAGCACTTCATTCCTTTCTATTGCTGAGTATTATTCCATCATATGGACATTGGACATAGCATGTTTATTTATCCATTCATTGGTTGGATATTTGGGTTATTTCCACTTCTTGCTTATTGAGAGTAATGCTATGTATACTCATGTGCAAGTGTTTGTGTAGACATGCGTGTTCATTTTTCTTGGACAGATAGTTAGGAATGAAATTGCTGGGTCATATATTAACTCCATGCTTAATCATTTGAGGAACTGCCAGCCTGTTTTCCAAAGCAACTGAAGCACCATTTTACATTCTTGCCAGCAGCGTATGAGGGTTCCAATTTCTTATTCTCACTAACATTTGCTATTCTCTGTCTTTTTTTATTGCAGCCATCCTAGTGGTTGTGAAGTGGTACCTCATTGTGGTTTTGATTTTCCTGATGGCTGATCATTGGGGCTGTGCTTTATTACTGTGTCTATCTGAGCACTTGGCACATAGGTTGGGGCACAATTGATGCTTAAACACCTGACGATTGAATTCTAAGTACTAGAATGAATCACATCCTACTTCCATTGCTGCAGGGAGCCTGGGTGTTGGCAGAATGGGTGGGTCTTCAGTAGGGTTAAGAAAGCACCCAAGGGGTATATATTGGGGGTCAGCTTTGCTGGGGACAGCCAGCAAATCATTTTCCCTCTCTGAGCTTTGCTTTTCTTCTCTGTAAAATAAGGAGGCCACCCCAGATGCTCCACAACTCCCTCTCCCGTCCTGAGGGTCTTTGCCTTCAAGCAGCACTTGGTAATATTCCCAGGGTGGGCAGGTCTGGGAGACCTCTGCCTGGGGAGGACCTAGGGAAGTGAGTCAGGATGTGACGCTAGGCTGGCCGTACTGGAAATCAAATGTTAGCAACTGCTTTGTTTGCCTTGTGGTTTTTTATTGAATATCTGGGAAGAAAAATGTACAAAATATATTTCCCACCTTATAAATAATGCATCCGACAGAGGTGGCCCAGAGAATTATCGCCTACTGTCTGGCTTCGTGTTTGTTTATAACTTTCTCAAGAGTTTGGATTATTTTGGAACTCAGATCCAAGCATTTGACTGGAAAATTTGGTTTGCTTTATAGTCATAATATCCCTTCAGAAGTAATTATTCTCAACATGCTTCCCGGCTGTTCCTGTTGCTCACGGCTACATACACTAGGGTTGGGATGACTAAGATTCCCCCAAGATTTTGGGATGTTAATTCCTGCCAAAGGTGGTGGAGTTGCTGAGAGGCCAAGTGCTGCTGAGGAAACAGATCCTCTGGGGCCCAGCTCTTGTCCGAGGCTAACTAGGGTGACCTCGAGTGCTTTAGGCAAAGCAATTTACCTTTCTGAGGTTTCACCCACTGAAAACACCCAAAGAAACCCCATCCTCATTAGTAGTCACTCTCCATTCCCAACCAAGAACCTGCTCCCTCCCCAGCCCTAGGCCACCTTTAATCTTCTTTGTTTCTCTACAGATTTGACTATGCTGGACCTTTCAGATAGATGGAATCACACAGTATGTGGCCTTTTATAACTGGCTTCTTTCACTTTACATGTTTACAAGGTCCTTTCGTGTAACAGGTATCAGCACTTCATTCCTTTCTATTGCTGAGTATTATTCCATCATATGGACATACCATGCACCAGATTTCAGTTTGAATAGGTCTTTAGAATTCCTTTAGTGCCAGTGTTTTATAATGCAAGGGGGCTTTGCTGCTAGGTTTTCTTTGTTACTTTAAGACAACGATTTTCCAAACCTATCATTAGCCAAGGCCGGCTAGATAAGAATTATCTGGGAGGTTGTTAAAAATATGGATTCCAGGTTTCTGATACTAAGATTCTAATTTAAGGGGTCTGGGATGGAACCTAGGAAAATGTATCCTTATTTTTTACTCATTGCCTAATATTTTAAAAATCTCTTAAAATAAATTTTTTGCTCCCCCCCCCAATTAATTTAACAGGATGATTCTAACATACAGTAGTTCTCCCCTTATCCATGGGGGATATTTTCCAAGACCCCCAGTGCATGCCTGAAACTGTGGATTGTTCCAATCCTACATATACTAATTTTTTTTCTCATATGTACATACATACCTATGGTAAAGTTTCAGCACTTACCATACACTGTGGCCATAACTTTTACCGTTTGAGGGGCAACAGCAAAACTAGTTTTTTAAAAAATTAGAAACAATTTTCTTTTTCCTTCTCCAGAATTTCAGATAGATTGGTTCATGCATAGATCTTAACAATCTGATCATATGATTTTTTTTCCTTTCCTTATTAAGTTGAGAACTTTCACCTTTTCACTGAAAGGAAGCACTTTCTGGCTTCTCTTTGACATATCCGAATTGCCAGATTGGCACCATTATTTTATTTTATTTTATTTTTTTGAGACAGAGTCTTGCTCTGTTGCCTGGGCTAGAGTGCCGTGGCGTCAGCCTAGCTCACAGCAACCTCAAACTCCTGGGCTCAAGCGATCCTTCTGCCTTAGCCTCCTGAGTAGCTGGGACTACAGGCATGCGCCACCATGCCCAGCTAATTTTTCTATATATATTTTTAGTTGTCCAGATCATTTCTTTCTATTTTTTAGTAGAGACAGGGTCTCGCTCTTGCTCAGGCTGGTCTTGAACTCCTGACCTTGAGCGATCCACCCACCTTGGCCTCCCAGAGTGCTAGGATTACAGGCGTGAGCCACAGCGCCCAGCCTGGCACCATTATTAAGTAAAATAAGGGTGACTTGAGTGCAAGCACTGCAATACTGTGGCAGTCGATCTGATAGCTGAGACAGTTACTGAGTGACTGGCTAATGGGCAAGTGGCCCGGTGGTGTAGACAGCGTGTAGATGCTACTGTATCCACACTGGACAAAGGGATGATTCATGTCCCAGGTGGGATGGAGTGGGACAGCATGAGGTTTCATCATGCTACTCAGAACGGTGCATGATTTAAAACTTTGGAATCGTTTATTTCTGGAATTTTCCATTTAATATTTTTGGACTATGGTTGGCTGCAAGTAACTAAAACCACAGAAAGGGAAACCATGTATAAGGGGGGACTATTGTATATACAGGTCTAGGAGCCAGGCTTTTAGGTAAACATTACTGTATTTCTCTTCAATTTAATAAACATTTATCAAGTAGCTACTATGTGCAAGATGTTGTGCCCAGTAAGATACAAAGGACACAATTTCTGCTTTACATCACAGTCTGGTAATGGAGAAAGACAGGTAAAAACTAGTTCTACCTGTGAGGGGTGTCTTAATAAATATATGCTAACTACATAAGAAAATGATTAAAACAGGCTGGAAATGCAAGACAGGAAACTGGGCCTGTGCGTGCGTGGATCCAGGTTCAGGGGGAGCAACGCTACCCGGTCACAGAATTTGCTCTCTCTGTTTCAAGGCCTGGTTCTGGATGATAGGGTATTTCTCATTAAAAGAACACCAACAATTTAACAGCAACCAAACACTGAATCAGTCTGATTAAATCAGGGATGACAAAAATCATTGTTGTGATTTAGCATTCTTCTGGAAATTTTTGCTGATTCACTATGCATGGACTAGAATTAGATAATATAAATGTTGAAACGAGGAAATAAAACTGTTATTTTTATATTGATGATATGTGTGTGTACCAGAAAACTCAAAAGAATAAATTGAAAAACTATGAAAAATTATATGACAATTTAGTAGCTGGAAATATGGTACAACACAGCAATTTGTAGTGACAGAAATCAGATCAGTTGTCGCCTGGGAACGGGGTGGGACGGTTGGGAGTGGGGGATTACCAAAGGACACTTTGGGAGTAATAGATACATTCACAGTCTCAGTATGATGGTTTATAGGTGTAGACATAGCTCAAGCTTATCAAATTCTTACGTTAAATACGTATGGCTTATTGTATCTCAATTATATATCATAAAGCTGTAAAAAATTAATATAGTCCCTATATATTGGCAATAACTAATTATTAGAAAATACAGTAAAAGCATAGTAAATAAAGTGTAAAAAATACAGTAAAATATATTAGAAAATATACGGAAAAATCCAATTTATTTTAGCAATAAAGCCCATGAAATATCTGGAATAACCATAAAAAATATGAGAATTTATGTAAAGAAAAGTACAGATTTTATTGGGAGTCATGAGAGAAGACTTGAAGAAATGGAGAGGTATACCGTGTTCCTGGAGGGAAAGACTGTCACAAAGTGCCAATTCTTCCTACCTCCTGAGTAAATTTAAAGCAACGTCAATGAGAAGGACAAAGGGTTGTTTAGTCCTCTGGGGATGGGAGATGGGGGAGGAGTGGGCAACTTGACTGAATTCTGATGCTTTGACATCCCAGCCTTGCTGACCCTGGAGAGACTGCCCCTCCCAGGGTGAGCCAATTCCTAAAGATAAACAACTTGGCCAAGAGGGTGCTTTTCAAATGCAAACCAATCAATCCAGAGTCCACACCCCTAACTACCTCCTTTATGGGGCTCTCACACTCTGGGCCACTATCCACCTGCCCTAATCGCCCCAGGGCCAGGTACTGGGCAACTTAGGACAGTCACTATGCTTCAGAACCTGCTGAAATTATTCAAAGTAGCCAATCCTAAACCAGCTTACCCTGCCTCGCCTGCCCATTCCTTCCCACGGAAACCACGACCAGGGTTCTCGCCTTGGTTACCGTCTCTCCTCCTGCCTCCTGATCAACAAGGAGCTTCCCCACGTGCCCCCCGACCCATGGCATGGGGTGCCCCTTCCTCTAGGGATCTCTGAGTATAATCATCTGTCTTTTCAATGGCAGTTGTTTCCTGCTCTGTTGGCCTTGCCGTACCTAAATAATAAAACCCTTCTTAAAAGGTTGTAGTAGGCAGAATTCTAAAGATGGCTCTTTGCAGATCTCTGCCCCTGGTTATTCAATCAGTGGAATTTGGCTACTGCTATGAAGAGACTTTGCAGATGTAAATAAAGTTCCGAGTCAGCTGACCTTAAGATACAGAGATGACTTGAGTGGGCATGCTGCAATCAGGCGAGCCCTTTAAAAGAAGAGAGTTTTCTCTGGCTGATGGCAGGAGAGGAAGCCAGCAGAGATGTGCTCTTATTTGTTTCGAAGAAGAAACTGATGGCTAAGCTGTAAATTGCATGGAAACACGTGCCTAGGAACTGGTGAGCTTGGAGGAGGACTCCAGCCTCAGCTGAGAATTGTAGCCCCACCGACACTTTGATTCCAGCCAGTGAGGCCTAAGAAAACGATTGAGCTAAACTGTACCCCAGATTCTTGATCCACGGGACTGTGGGGTAATACAAGGGTGTTATTATATAGGTGCTGAGTTTGTGGTAATTTGTTATGGCAGCCATAGAAAACTAATATGGCAGCACAGAATGGTGGTTCACGGCCTGGCCTCTGGAGCCAGACTGGGTTCAGACATCTGCCTTGCCACTCACTAGCTGTGTAACCTAGAGGAAGTTATTTACGTCTCAGTTTCCTCATCTGGAAAATGGGTATAAGGATAGCACCTCCCTCGTGGGTTTACTGTGAGGATTATGTAAGTTAATGCAGGGAAAGTGTGTAGAGCATGCCTGGTGCATAATACATGCTCTATAGTTGTTTGCCATTTTTTATGCCTCTAAATTTAGCCAGAAGATTAATTAGTGGAAAATAACTAAGGAGAAAAAGTATAAAAGATTAGTGAGAGAGCTGGCTCTATCAGATATTTAAAAATGATTATGAAGCCACAATAATTAAATCGATATGGCAATGGTTCATGAATAGACTAATGGTTCAACAGAATAGAATCAATAACCAGATACACGCATGCACACGCATGTATCCACTCATTTAACAAATATTTCTTGAGTACCTACTATGTGTCGGTGCCGTTCCACACACGGGGGATATGGCAATGAAACAAAAGAAAAACCAAAACAAAACAGGAAAAGCCCTTGTTTTCCACGATCTTACATCCCAAGACGTAGAGCCAGCCAGACAATACGCAATGAAATAGAGAATGTTATGTGAGGAATAAACACTATGAAGAAAACCAGTCGGGATAAGAAAGAGGGAGAGAAACAGAGAGTGTTATTTTTGGTAGGTGGCCAGGGGAGGGCTCTCGATAAGCTGACATTTGAATAGAGCCCTGAGAGAATTGAATCAGGGTGTTACTCAAATATTAAGGGGATGAGTGTCCAGGCAGAAGGAGGAGGAAGTGCCAAGGCCCTGTGGCAGGTGCAGGCATGACCTGTTCAAGGCTGGTATCTTTGAACAGAGTGAGGGGAGAGGACCAGCAGAGAAGATGAGGCTAGAGGTGTAGCGTCCCATGAGTTTCTAACCAGAGGGTTGCCAGATAAAATACAGGACACCAGTTAAATCTGAATTTCAGCAGAAACAATAAATAGTTTTTTAGTAAAAGTATGTTCCATGTAATATTTGGGACATACTTACAATAAGGATTTCTTTGTTGTTTCTCTGAAATTCAATTTTACTTGGATATCATAAAGTTTTATGTGCTAATGCTGGCAGTCCTGTCTGGGAAAGATGGTTATGATGTAATGTTACATTTAAAAATCATGACACAAAATTAGGTTTGCAATATGACCTCAGGCATATTAAAAATGGATGGATAAATGTCTGGAAAGGAATATACTAAAATGTTAACTCCATTGCTTCTACGTGATAAGCTAATGGGTAATATTAAAAAAAATTTTTTTTTGCTTCTTTGTAGGTTTCTGTAATGTCCACATGCTCTACAATTTGTCTAGTTTGTTCAAATTGGTATTTAAAGTGTCTAGAAAAGTGTCCCTGGTAGCCACAGAGTGGCATCCAGAAGAGGGAAGGAGGAGAGAGTTTCAAGGGGGAGCCCTGGGTGCCGAGTGCTGAGCCTGTCCCAGAAGCAAAGTGCTGGTGCTTCTGTCTAGGCCTGCACCTGGTGGCTGCAGCTCCCGTTGGGGTTGGCTGGATAGTGCCATACTGACACCATGAGCACAGGGGTCTCTAACACTGGGCAGGTCCCCTCCAGTTTGGTGCATCAGCCTGGGGCTCTCCAGTGCTTCGAAAACAGCCTGAGCCAAGTGCTACTTTTCCTTTGTCCCTCATCTCTTCATGCAGCCCAAAGGTTACCTCCATCCCTCCTTAGAGAGGCCACCGTAGACACCCTCAGATGCACTTAGTCCTCGGAATTTACTTTACAACCTTTGGCTAAATATTTGGGGAAATAGAGTGTTTCTAGTTGTCCAAAAGCATCATAATGGATTCCAGCCCCGTCCCTGAAAGCATTCGGCTTGAAGGGACAGACCCCCGAGCGGCCTGCAGCCTTGCGAACACCAGAGATTCTGAGGGTACAATTAGCAAGCACACACATCAATCATTCATCCTCCTGTTGGCTTCTAGAATTTCCAACTTCACTGTCTGTGTGTTCTGGCCCACGAGAAAAACAAAAGAGCAAGGAGCTCCAGAGTGAAACGCTCTTTGATGTCTGGCTCTGCGGCTCTGAAGGAGAAAAGCCCCAGACAGTTATTGATCCATCTGACAGTGTGGACGGGGCCCTGGGCTCTGCTAACGTGGCTGGCTTCCCCACTAGACTGTTCTTCATGCAAACCCAGAGCTCCTCCTGTGCTCGGCCCCTAGCTGGCTGTGCCCACACGTGTTTGTCGACCCTGGCTGCACTCTCCAGTTTAGTCCCGCTACCATGCAAGCGGAAACGAAGCCAAAAATCCCCTTTCCTTAAACAACAAAACCCTCTGTACAACAGAGCCACTGTCACCAGGCTATGCCAATCTGAGTCCTTTGGGGGAAATTTAGGGGAAACTCCAGGCAGTGGTGGGGCCTGGGAGTCTCTGGGCAAAGGTGTCTGGTTGGTGGCTCCCCATTTTTCCATATAGAGGTTGGCCTTGGTATCCCAGAAACACGCTTTTTCTGCAAAAAAAGAGGTTTTGAAGTCAGCTTTAGAATCCCCAGCTCAGGGAGCTGCATTTTGTTCTGTGCCCTCCTGCCTCAGTTGCCTTCGTGCTGGGTCCTTGCCAGGAGAACCACCTGGGGGTCCTCTGTGGGAAGGTTTCAGGGGACAGCCACCAGCAATCGCTTTTGTCACCCCGGGTCCATTCATTGCCCATTAGCCCAGCACCGTCTCATCGATTTGTTTGTTCAGCAAGTGTTTACTAAGCATGCGCTCTGCACCAGGAATTCGGGCACAGCCAAGAGATGGGGTCCCCGGGGCTCACCTTGCTCCCCGAGCCTGCCTGCTCTTTGCCCTCATCCTGCCCCTGCCCCCTGGGCGCCCAGGTGCCAACCACACTCACCTTCTGGTGATTCCCCCACATGCCACGCTCAGCCCTGTCTCGGGGCCACTGTGTTTGCTGTTCCCTCGGCCAGAAGTGCCCTTCCTTAGAGCTTCCCTAGACTGATACCTTCTCCTCATGCAGCCCAAAGGTTGCCTCCACACTCCTTAGAGAGGCCGCTGCAGGCACCCTTAGATGCACTTATGCCTCTGAATTTACTGTGTAGTGTTTGGCTAGAACTGAGTTGTTCACTTCCCTCCCTGTGGAACATTGGCTTCGTGAGGGCAGGGACCCTTTCTGCTGTGCTAACGGTTTCTCCCCAGCACCTGGGGCTGGGCTGGGCGCACATAGGTGCTCGGGGTGTGTTGCCTGACCCATGCCTAGCTGGGTGTTCGTGACCTCACCTGGCTTCCAGGGGGTGCTCTGATCTCTCTAACTCTGCTCACCCAAAGGGACACGTTTTCACCTTAGCATGGCCCATAGAGGTTGACATGTTTGGAGAGAAAAATTATGAGGTAATGAAGGAAAACTCAGTGTATTTCAAAAGCTGACTAGCTGATCCATTTGTACCCTAAGGTGACTGCAAGCCTCAGGGGCATCTGGCTGACCCTGGTCCTGCGGATCCTGCCTAGGTGTGATGTTAGACCAGCTCCTCCCTGGCATCCCCAGCTTCATTGGGACTCTCAGGCCCTGCCACAGCCAGTTGCCCAGCCTCCTCTCCAGGTGAGGACCCAGGATGTGCTTTCTTGGCCCTGGGTCACTATGTGCATCTCTCTGCAGCCATCCTGGCCCTCTCAGGTTGGCCCAGGCTTTGCTGTAGGCACAGTAGCTTTGCATAAATAGGCTTTGGGCTGCCAGCTGTTCTGCTTGGAATAGCAGACACCGCCATTGATTTTTCTGGAGGAGTCTTTGAGTCTGGTCCCTCACTTCTCCCTGCCTGCAGCACGTTCCCTAGCTGGGCTTAGGGATGATTTTTTCTTCTCGTTGTTTGGATGAAGTCTGACTTCTTCCCCCTCCTAGTGTACACCGGTGCCTGACCCGGCCATACCGCCAGCCCTGAAATGAGAGATGTCCACTTTCCATGTGGGATCTTGGGCATTTTGCATAATTTTTCTGAGTTTCACTTTCCTCATCTGTAAAACGGAGGTGACAACACCTGCCTCATAAAGTTTGGTGAGGTCCAAGGAGAATATCAATATACAGGGCCTGGCAACAGTGAGGGGAAGACATACGTGATTTTCATCATTAAAACCTGTGGGTCTTCAGCCCCACTCCCTGTCGCACTCCTGGACTGGCTGGTAGAGGTTTCGGGATTCTTGGAAATGGGTCCGAGTTTCTGCCTATCCTTGTGGGGAGGGCACTCCCCATGCCACCCCAGGCAGGCAGTGTGGTGAGGGTGATGATAGTAGATTGGGAGTCAGGGCCTGGGTTTGAGGCTGACCCTGGCTGGTCTTAAGCAAGTGTCCCCAAGCTCTGCCATGCTGTATTTTCCAGTGTGTGTGGTTTGAAAACTCTAGTAAGCTGGAGGGATGCTTTCGAGGAGTGAGAGAGGAGATGCCCAGGTTTGCTGGGTGAGTGAGGGCTACAGGGACTGTGTGCACCGGCCTCAATGTGAGCTTAGCCCTGAGCAGATATGGGGTTTCCTTGATCCATGAAACCAACTCTGAGAAATCTCTGAGGCCAAGTGCTTGTTGGCAGCACCAGCCGCTCTGCTTTTCAAATCTCCTAAGAAAGTGGAGAGGGCTCTTTGCTTTGGTCATGATAGAAGCCCTTGTGCAGAGTTAGCCACAGAACGATGTCCTGTCGGCATGAGGAGGAGAGGCCAGGCTGCTCTGCCTGAGGTGGCCCAGACCACTTTTGTGCCCCCTCTGCTGTCGTGAGCAACGAGCTCGCTTTTTTTGCCTGTCCACACAGCCATTTGGGTCCACGGGAAGCGGAGTGTAAGCAAGTCTGGTAAAGCTTAGGCAAAGCCAAGTGCTGCTGGTGACAGGCTGGGGCACCTCGGGAAGTCTCTAACCTCTAATCCCAATCCCTTTCCTTCCCCTGGAAGAGATAACGGTGGTGTGATCATCTTTGTCTTGCTGGAATGTGGAAATATCACCAAGATTGAGAAAATGACTTCCTCACTTAGAAGAAAAGATGTATACCAATTGGTATAACTCCTGGCCAAACAACATCCACATTCATTCTGGGGAGAGGAAGACTGAGAGATCTATTTAGTTTGTATTTCAGACTTCAATTTAGCAAACATTTGTTATTTTTTTTTGTGAGCAAAGCACTATGCTACTTGCTTGGGAATCCAAAAATGAATAGAATATGGCTTCTGCCTCCTGGGGCTCACATCACAAGTCCCTGCTCTCCTCCCTTCCTGTAAACAATCCCAGCTCTGCCTACCGTGGGTCACATGAAAGGGTCTGAGCTCTTCTCAGCATTTGGATTGAATTCCAGTCTCTTAAACATGTTATGTATTTTTACCCCACTTAATCCTCATAACGACACCCTCTGGAGTTGGTATTTTAAGCACCATTTTGCAGGTGAGAGCACTGAGACTCCAAGACGTCTGTAACAGGGGGAGCGTGTGCACTCCGAGAGGACCTGTGGGCTGCACAGAGGAGATGACGACAGCTTGGATTTTCACGCCTGGGTTGGAGGTTGCTGGATGGACAAGAGGAGCAAGGACATGCCAGGCAGATGGAAAAGCTTGCTTAAAAGCTCAGAGATTGGGAACAGCCTCGGCGCTATGGAAAGAGGTGGCAGTTATAGTTGCAGTTCAGAAAAGTCAGGAAGGCCCTAATGTACCAGGCAAAGAAGTTGGCTCTTTATCCAGGGGCAATGCTGGGTGTGCACGTGTGGGTGTGCATGTGTGCGTGTGCGTGTGCACGTGTGTGTACGCGTGTGCCTGGGGTGCGTTTACTCTGGGGAGAATCGTTGCGGGGCCGTGGATTTGATCTCCTCTCTAACACGGATAGATAATGCAGGGGCAGGCGGGGCTGGAGGTTCACAGACCAGTGGGAGGTTATCGCAACTGCCCAGTAATAATGACCAATGTTCACTGAGTACTTATCCCCCACAAGGCACAGCGCCAAACACCTACAAACATTATCTCATAAATCTTGCAACAGCCCCTGAGGTGGGTATTGTTATTACGCCCGTGTCATATACAAGGAAACTGTAATTTTGACAGGTTAAATAACTTGTCCACACAGCAAGTTATTTAAATAACTTGATCACACAGCCGTGAGCAAAACTAGGATTTGAACAAGGCTTTCTCTGACCAGATTCCAAACCCCTGGCCGTTGTTATCTAATATGATAAGAGCCTAAATTTAGATAGGGACAGTGAGTGGGACTGAAAGGAGATGAAATATCGGAGAAATTTTCAGGAGGTAAAACCTAAGTATTGGTGAGTTGGTGCTTCGATGGATTTGGGAAATGGGAAAGAGGAAGAAGCTTCTGGCCCAGGTGACCACGAAGTCTGGAGAAAGAATAGATGTTAAAATAGATGCTTTTTTGACCCTGGATTCAGCTGGTGCAGATGGAACTGGACCCTGACCCTGCCCACCAATGCAGGAAGTACCCCTCCTTGTTCGATTTATAACTAACTGATCAGCAATCCATCTACACCCTCCCCAGTTGTCCAGGACAGGCCTAGGTGACAGCCTACCTGAGGACTGCCCACGCCCCAGGTTGGTATTGATCCAGCTACCATGCTGCCTTTGGATGGGGTCATTCCACCAGTTATGAAGCCCCTGGCTGTATTATCCTAAGTCGCATTTCTCCATCTGGGATCACGAGCCCTGAAAGACAGTGTTTTTCATCCATTCGTCTAACAACTCTATCAGAAAAGGAAATGAGCTACGTCAGGCATGAGGAATTCTTAATGGACTCATGCCAGCTCCTGTGGATCACCGTATCTCTTCTTGAGGGCTTGCAAGCCACCTGTGTGAAAAGCAGTTCTGAATTTTACCTGGGATGGGTCTCCGGCAAACCGATCCCTTTCGGAAAATCAAGGCATTTGCTTCTTTCTAGCTCCTTCTCAACCACATTTCAACAAATTTTAATTGAAAGTTTGCTCTGCACCAGGCATATCTTTGGTCCTTTCCATTCTACGTGATTCTTCAATGATTTCTGTCAGCAGGTCCATGTTCTGCGTGTTATCCTCGAACTGTTGAATATAATTCTTCCAGGTCAAGTGGTTTGATCTCATTTTAACAACTGGTGTGCTGCTTGGATTCTTAAATTCTCTTCATCAATGTTTCTTCTAGATTTTCTAGTCTAAGGATCATTGTCCCCGACAGAAAGAGGAATAGGGGCTGAAGCGTGCTGCTTTTTGTTCACTTTAAACCATTAGTCATTAGGAAGACGAGAGGGAACTGACAACTGATATTTTCTGAGCGCCTTCCTCTGTGCTGAGTTTTTTTGTTTTTTAATGCATCATTTCATATAATCCTCATAATGAACCCACAGTGTAAGAATTATTATTTCTACTTTACGGAAACTGAACTTTAAGGAAACTGAAGTTCAGAGAGGTTAAGGAAATTGCCCAAGGTCACACAGCTGGTGTGGGGAGAGGTGGATCCAGCCCTTCTCTGTTCTCATCCCCTGGTTCTACCCAAGAAGGCCTTTTGTGGTGCTGTCCTCAGCTCATTTCAAGCTTCAGCCTTCCAGATATTATGCTTACAGGTCTGCATCACTTCTTTGTATTCATCCTGTGCCATCGCGCTGCTTCTGTATCAGAGTCATTTGCAATTGTATTGTCAGGATTTCAGTTTTGAAAGTCATCCCTTCAGAGCTGTCTTCCGTGAGAGGATCAGGTCACGGAATCAGCCTATCTTTTCTCTGAAGGTTTTATAATCTGCCTTTATAAAGACTAACGTGCATGTCGGACCAAGTCCAGCCTTTTTCTCCATGAATAGCATGGACTTTGAGATGACCTGCCTACTATTCGTCAGGATTTCTTTCCCTTCCTTCTCCAAGCAGTTCACCCTTGTCGGGGCAGAATTAGGTTCCAAATAGATGCCCCCCACCCCCTGCCACCAACCTCTGCTTTCTGAGACAGTAAATTGCCAAGGCAAACCACGAATGTATTCCATTCGTATTGCTTTTACCTGAATGACAGTTTCTGCAATGAAACGTTGTTGTAAATAAAGTTGATTAGGTAAGTTAGACGGGAGATGACCATATTTCTGTAGGGTTTTTTTAAAAATAGGAATTTTGGTTGTCCGTATGACAACTTATAGGGACTTCCTTGGATGTCTTTCTGAGCATGCTTATGGGATTATGAATGCAACAAGCCGAGCTATATTGGAGTGTATGTGCAGTGTTAGGTAAAACATTAAGTGACTCTGTATGTGGTAGACAAGACAGAGGAGTGGTTAGGAGCATGGATTTTTGGAGATAAACAAGCATGGAGTTCAGCATTTTCTCAACACTTCATTAGGTCTGAGACTGAAGTAGATTCCTCACATCTTTAGTCTTACCTGTAAAGTGATGATGATATATATATAGTCTCTATACCCACCTCATAAGGGTGTGTGAAGACCACATGAAATAATGTATGTAACTGTTTGACACAATGCTTGGCACACACTAAAACACTCAATTCACACTAGCTACTAGTGTGTGGAACTATGTGTGTTCATGTGGGAAATTGTTTTGCTTTGTATCAGTGTGTGTGGATCTGAATGTGAAAATCTGAGTATGTATTTCTGGAATATTTTAGTCGTGTTGCTGCTTTTAAGCATAGACATTCGCACATACCTGACAGTGCGTCTTGAGGACAGGAAGACCTTGCGAGTGAGGAGATTGGAGCCCTTCTAAATCAAAAGTCTGAAGAGCTGGGCAACATTTAAGTTGGAGAAGCGAGTTGGCTTCAGAGGTGCAGGTGGACAGATGTGAAAGATTCCTTCCAAGACGTGAAGGGCCATTGCAGGTCCCTTTTCTCCAAAGGGCTGAAGGATGGCGGTCCGACACCCCTCGCTGGCTAGGATTGGATGGTCTCCCTGGGAAGCGGAGGCCAGGTCAGGGGAGGAGCTCACAGGGAGGCTGGGCAGCCGTCCTCCTCCTCACTGGCATCTCCCCCCGCCCTCCCACAGGAGGCCAAACTAGCCATCCCCAGCGTGTTTCCCAAACCCAACTCCCCATCCATTCTTCGTGAAAAGAGCAGCAGCTTGCATGTGTGTTTCCTTAACTGAAACTCCAGCCTTGATTTCCAGGCAGCACAACATTTGTTTTTAGAAAAAAAACCCATCCCGCTCAGAGGTGATGCGGGTGACAGGGCTGCAATTATCACCCGCTCCTCAGCACCTAGTGTACCGTGGGGAAGGTGCTGACAGCTCTGAACTCTCTTTGTGTGGGGAGTGAAGCCCCCAACCTCTGCTCAGAACATTTGACGCAGACAGACAGCTGTGGAACCGCGTGGGGTGGGCGTGGGGCGGGGGTGGAGGGGGCCTGTCACCTCCCCTCTCCTTAGGCTGTGAGAGTGGGCTCCGAGGTCCCGCCCGTGTTTCCATTCCTGGACACATTTGTATAATATTCACCTAGACTTTACTTAAGGGTCTCCTCGGGGTGCCAGACCTTACAAAACAGAAAAGGAAAGCAATGGGTGTCAATCTGTGATTAACTGGCCTTTATTGCTCCGAAGCCAGGGGGCAGCATGGAGGAGTGACCTCCAGAGGGCGCCAGAGAGACTCCACGTTAAGTGGCTGCGAAAGAAGCGCCCGGAATAGGGAGGAAAGAGGCCGGCCTTCCCTGCCGCAAAGACTCGGGTTGAAAACCTGATTCTGCTTCTTACTTGACATGTGGCCTTGAACAACTCACGGAACCTATTAAAGCTTCAGCTGCCTCGTCTGTAAAATGAGGGTAGCAATACCTACCTTGAAGGGTTGCTACGAAGACTAAATGAGATAAAGGATTCAGGATTAAATGAGATAAGGAAGACCAAGGTGGGCAGGAGGCAAAGAATTATTGCAAAAGGTCTGCGTCTCCACTGGCACCTTAAGCCCATTGCCCGCACTCTGAATTAACGCCGCCGGCTTGTGTATGTTCAGCCATTTTTCATATGCACATCGGTGCTCTCATAAGAAAAAAGAAATTAAGTGAAAACCATTCCAGATTCCTGATAGCCTTTGTGATGTTTTTCCAATCAACAGCAAAGCACTGCCACCGCGCTCAGGCAGGGGTCTGCACGTGGGCTTGCCATGACACGAGAGTCCTCAGAAGCCCTTGCCCGGGAAAGTTGGGAACTACCTAGATAATGCATGTAAACACTTATCTCTCTGTTTTCCTAAGCCCAGAGTTGAGGAGAGCCCTTCTGACCCGGGCGGGGCTCTGATTGTTCTCTTCCAGGGCTGGGGCTGCCGGGAGGTGGCAAGGAATGTACCACGTGCCCACGGACAGGACCCGACAAGCGTGACTGAGCTCCATGGAAAGTCTGGCATCGGTTTCCCTCTTCCTTTTCTACAGTGTCAGCTCCCAGTTGGGGGAATTGCTCAGGGAGGACTTCCTGTTCATCAGAATAACACTCGTCATTTGGCCTCCTTCTGTGACTTGTGTCCTTCTTGACTGCCCTCTAGTACTCGGGGTAGGGGCAGAGGATCTAAGACTTGCAACTGGGAAAATGTGCCTTTTGGGCACTAGCTCTGACAGCAAACTAGCGGGGAGAGAACTCCCCTGCTTCCTCCCTCCCTCCTGCTTCCACCACCTGGGAAGTGAAATGTCCCAGGCGTTTTCTGCAGTTCTGCTTTTGGCCTCTAAGGAAGCGCCCTAGAGCTACTGGGATTGGGTCCTACCACTCAGGAGCCAGGAGGACTTTGTCACCAAAGCAACCTGAACCTCGGTGGCCCCCACTGCCCATGCCTCCTTCCAGTGCTCACCCCCCAGGGCTGCCCCAGGGCTCTCTCCTGACTCATCCCACAGCTGCTGCTATATCCATCCTCTTGCTTGTCGAAGAATGCCCCTTGGGTCTGCAGGATCCCACCATGTGAATGCTTGCTAGAAATGCAAAATCTCCGCAGCAACTCCCTTCCCCAGACCTACTGAATTGGAATCTGTGTTTTAACAAGATCCCCAAGTAATTTGCACGCACATCGCAGCTTGAGAAGCACGGGCCAAACTCACTTATGGGTTCCCATCACTGCCCAGTACTTTATGGAAGGGATTACTTCTGGCTACTCAGCCCCAGGACCTGAGAACATGGTAGGGAGAAATGGGCATGGGGTCTTCACTCACAGTCAGAGAGAGCCCACTAGCATTATCGAACCAGGCATATTGTAGGCATGATCTGACATCACCCTCACACCCTCTCTCTAAGGCAGGTGTTACCCCTGTATATGGAGGAGCAAACCCAGGACTAAAGAGGTGTGAAACTAGCTCAGCATTTCAGAGCTAGCAAAAAGGCTGTGTGCCAGACAGACAAGGAGAGAAAGGGACACCTGGGCACAGGAACAGCACTTACACAAGCATACAGATGTGAGACAGCACCATCAGCATCAGTGCTGAGAAACCCTACGTGCAGGGCACTGGCCTGGATATTCATTCATTTTATTTATTCACTTCACAGCTACACACTGCGTGCTTACTATGTGCCGTGCTCTGTGCTGGGCAAAGAAGTTACAATGTATAATAAGACAGTCACAGTCTCTTAACTCAAGGAACTGTTTTTATACTGGGGAAGAAAGATACCATATTCACTAGAGAAGATTTAATCATAATTAAAGCAAGAGCCACAAGGTATAAAAAAGGAATCTAGCTTAGTCTTGGAGGAGAGAATACTGTATATAAATCAACAGAAAGACATCATTTTTTAAGTTTTCCCCACTGTGGCTCCCAGGGGTGCTGTCTTCTCTCCCTGTTGGCAGTTCAGCTCCTGTTGTCCCTAAGCAGAAATCATGGGTGTGTACGCAGTGCCAGGCACATAGGATGCTAGACAAGGTAAGCAAGAGCCTGGATTCTACCCTGCAACAGAAGGGGGCCAGAGCACAAAATCCCCCTTGGGTCCAGTACCATCTGGGCCTTGGGGCCAGAGGTGCTGAAAATTACTCTTTTCCCCCTGAGATCAAAAGCCCTGGGAGGCTGGAGCTTCATGCAGTTTCACTGTCAGATGTGCTTGTAAGAAGGTTCCAGAGGAAGGCACATCAAAGCACAGCCTGGCCTTCCTTTCTTCTCCCTGACAAAGGCCACTCACATTCATACTCAGCTGTGGCTCTTCCTGGGTCTTTCTATTTTATGGTTATGCTTTGATTTGGGGGCTTCACTTTTCTCACTTGGGTCTGGCTTTTGCTGGCAGCCCTGGTCCCAGTACATTGGGCAGCTGCAGTGACCAACCAGGCTTGCCAAGGAGGTTATGTTTATGTTGCTGTGCCAGGAGTTAGGCATATGGGAGTTTCCATACTGGCCTGTTCCTGTTATCTATTGCTGCATAACAAATCACCCCCAAAACTATCATAACAAATAGTGGCATAAATGAATAGTGGCCTATTATCTCTCCTAATGCTATGGGTTGACTGGGCTCAGCTGGGTGGTTCTTCTCTATTCTACAAGACATAGCTGAGGTCACTCATGAGGATGTGTTCATTTAGAAGCTCCACAGGAGCTGGAATGTCCAGAATGACCTCTCTTCCTTCAGGCTCCTCTCCATACGGCTCCTCTCACCATGTGGTTGCCCACCCCAAGCTTCTTTACCACACAGCAGCCGGCTTCCATAAGAGAGTGTTCCAAGAGGACAAGATCTAGTGTTCAAGCACTTATCCAGCCAGTCTATTTGTGGCATGCTTGCCAATGTCACACTGGCCAAAGGAAGTCATGTTACTGAACCCAGAGTCACTGTGGGAAGGGACTACACAAGAACATAACTAGCAGTGAATGTGCACATTAGGGCCACCAGTGTGGTAGTGCTCCATGTGGCCTTTGCAAGTGCAGCTGCCTGCAGCTGCTTAGGAACATAGCGCAGGGCTAGATGGGGCAAGTCTAGAAGGGGAAGAGCAGTCTGGGAGGGGCACATGGCTTTAATATATTTTATTCAATCAGTTCTTCAAAAAGTACTAAGTCATTCAAACTAATACTAGGCACTGTATAAGACAATGGTTGTACCAAGATGACCAGGACACCATTCTTGCTCTTAAGGAGCTCATAGATCATTAGCTGCAGGCAGAGAAGTCAGCAATACCATAGTATGTGTGATCTGTACTAGGACTGAGTTTCATTAGGAAACCATAGGGTAAAAAAGGAGAGGGATTTAAACTGGACTGAAGGGCAGGGAAGGCTTCCCTAGGGAAGAATACTTGCGTTGAGTCCTGGAAAAACATAAAAAACTGGCCACGTTGTGGTTGGACATTCCAAGCACAGGACAGAGTGTGGGTGAAGGCTCAGGGAAGAGAAATGTCTTGGAGCAACCAGAAAATTGGATGGAGTTCCTCATTCCACACGTTCAGAAGGCAGGAATTGTGTGGGAGGTGAGCCCAGAAAGCCTAGAGCATGAAGGTTCTTGTGCTTTATCATGTCCTAATCTTTTGAAACCAAAGGAGAGTGTCGGCAAGCCATCTTTCTCTTTTTGCACAATGGCATTTAAATTGTTTCCTATAGTAAACACATTTACTTGTATAAAATATAATATAAACGGGAAAACGTTATTCTGGCCTCCAACCACTGAGTGAGTAGGCTGTTGCCAAAATATAGATATGATTTGCTGGCAGCTTGAACTGAGTTAAAGGCAGTTGAAATGAGGAGGAAGGGAGATGTGTGAGAGGCGCTTAGGTGGTTATGAATGTGAAGTTTGGCACCGAGTGACTAGAGGGCGGAGGAGAAGGAGATGAGGTTAAGGCATCCCCTTCTGCCCCCCGACCCAGACCCCAATGCATGCCTCTGCCTCCAGGGGGCACAGAAGGTCAGCGATGACCACGGGAAGTGCTTGGCAGGTGGAGTGCCTTATGGGACATACATCTGAAAGGAGGGACCTCTAGGAGGGGACAGGGCTGATCTATATTAATAGATCTTGGAAACACTCTGCAAATATTAATAGATAAGGTTCATCTGAGTGAAAACTTCTGAGGCTCCCTTGTCAAACCATGGGGATTCGATTCTGGCTCTTGTGCCTTCTAGCTCTGTGATCTTAGACAAGTTCCCTAAACTCTGTGTGCCTCGGTTTTCTCATCTGTGGAAAGAAGGATATTTCATAGGTTTTTTTGTAAGGATTACATGGGATGATACAGAAAGGTGCTGGAACCTAGAAAGCACCTGATAAATGGAAACTATAATAACTACTATTACAAAAACTACTAGTAGTTTTTGTCTATTTATGGAATAAATACCTAAAGCTTTCAAATGTTTCAGAATTTAGAAAGTACAAAATTAAGCGTACAGGGAAAAGTCTCCCTCTACCATCGTCCTCGAGAACATTAGGTTTTCTTTCCGGCAGTGACAAATGGCACTAGCTTCTTGGGCATTCTTCTCCAGATAGTTCATGCACACCCAAGAAGAGGCACATATCACCCCCTTTTTATTGCACAAGTGGTGATGCACTTCGTAACACTGTATTGCACTTTTTGGCTGCAGTTGCTCATGAGTAGATAAGGAGATGGTTTCTTTAATTGGTTTCTTACTATCCAGCTTTTTGTTATTACAAACAATGGTACAATGAAAAACAAATGACATCATTTCACTCATGCTGGAGTATAGGTAAGAACAGATTTCTAGAAGTAGAATGTCTGGATCAAAGGGTACATGCATTTTTAATTTTGTTAGAGCCTGCTAAGTTCGGCAGAGGTTACACCAATTTACACTTTCACCAACAATGTATGAGATGGGGGACAGGTGAGCAGATATTACCATGCAATGTTGGAGAAAGTGTAAACTGGACTTTTACGGAGAGTCATTTAGCAATATCTAACAGTATCATCGAGCAGTTTGATATTTGCCTATCTAATAGGTGCCAAGTGGTATTTCAGCATAGTTTTATTTTGCAGGTCTTTTATTGTAGGCTAAATTCAGCATTTTTCCCTATGTTTAAAACCCACTTACCTTTCCCTCTCAGTAAATGGTTTCATACCATTTTGTTCACTTTTCTATTGTGCTGTTAGGTTTTTTCCCTATTGATATGTAAATTCTTTGTGTATTAAAGAAATTGTGATGTGATTTGCAAATATTTTCTCAGTTTTTCATTTGTCTTTTTGTTTTACTCATGGAGGTTTTTGTCATGCAGATCTTTAAAAACGTTGATGTTGATGAGTTTTTCAGTTTTCTTTTATAGCTTTTGAGATTTGCGCTGTATGTAGGCCATTCATGCTTTGAGATGATAAAAAAATTCTCCCATGTTTTCTTCTGGCGTTATGGTATCAGTTTTATACTTAAAACTGTTATTCATTTGGAATTTCTTCTTGTGTAAGTGGTGTATGAATAAAACATACTTTCTTTTTTAAATTTCCTTCCTATTTTCCCAACATTTTTTTTTAAATAATTCATTTATCCCTTCTGACTTGATATGTCTCTCTTCTAATATACTAATTTCCTGAGTGATTTGGATTTATTTCTGGCCTTTACTCCGTTCTACTGATCAGTCTGTTCATATACCATATCACAATGCTTTAATTTTTATGGCTTTATAATATGCTTGAGTATATAGAAAGTGCTGCCTCATTACTTTTCTTTTCCATAATATTCTGGCTTTTACGTTAGTTCATTTTTCTATATGAACTTCAAAACAGCTGGGTAGTGCTTTTTTTTTTAATTAAATTCATAGATTGAGGAGAATTTACATCTTGATGATGATGAGTGTTGCATAGCCCGTGGTAGGCTTTTTCATTTTTTCAAATGATCTTTTGTGTTTTTCGAGTTTTCTTTGTGTCAATCTTGCACATTTATCATTGATTTTTATTGCTAGGTATTTCATCTTTGTCTATGTATTTCTCCCCCTCCCCGCACTTTCTGGCTACTTCCCATTGTATAAGTAGGGACTTTTTTTTGTATTATGCTTTCAAATTGTACATGAAGGCTCTTAAGTTCTGTATACTAATTTCATATCCAGCCAACTTACTGAATTCTCTTAGTGCTTATAATAGGTTTTTGGTGATGGTGTTGTCTTTGTTGGATTTTTTGGAGGAGGTTCCCATATGAAAAGAGCGATAGCTTTACCTCCTCCTTTCTAGTGTTTATAACTCTTATTTTTTTTCTATTTCTAATTGCATTGGTTAGTATTTCTAAAATACCACTAAGTAATACTGGAGATAGTGGATATCTTTTCTGTATTCCTATTATACCATTAATGAAAATGTTTCTAATGCTTCTTCATTAATCTTTGGGGTTTGCTGAAATATGTTTTATCATGTTGAGGGAGTATTCATATATTCTTACTTAACAGGAGGTTTTGATGAATGACTGTGGCAAAAGACATACTGTATAATTCCATTTATATGAGGTCCACAAACAAAAAACTAATCTATGGTGATGAGACTTTTTTTGTTTCAAAACGTTAAGGGGGTACAAATGTTTTTGTTACATGGATAGCTTTTATAATGCTTAGGTCAGGTCTATAAGTGGGCCCATCACCTGAAGTGATAAGACTCTTGGGAGAGTCTTCCAGAGGGCTGGAAATATTCTACATGGATATAGGTGGTGGTTATATGTATATATATATATAAAATGGTGAGCATATGGATATGTATATGTAAAATATCATTCGATTATGTACTTAAGATTTGTGTTCTTTACTGCATATGTGGCACATAAAAAGAAAAAGAAAAAAAAGAAAAGAATGACTGAATTCTGTCATATACTTTTTTGACATCTGTGGAGAAAATCACGTCATTTTCCTCCGTATATCCATTAACATGGTGAATGTATTAAATATCAATGGATTTCCTGATATTGACTCTTCCTTGCATTACTGAAAAAAATATTACTTGCTGTTGGTCTAGCATTTCATTTAGGATTTTTGCAGTGTCGTGGACTGAATATTTGTGTCCCCTCAAAATTCATATTTTGAACCCCTAATCTCCAATGTGATGGTATTTGAAGACAGGCCTTTGGGAGGGAATTAGGGTTAGATTAGGTCATGAGGGCAGACTCTTATGATGAGATTAATTTCAGTATTGAAAGAGTAAGGGATGAGATCCAGATCTCTGGACCACGTGTGGATACAATGACAAGGAGGCTGTCTGCAAGCCAGGAAGCAGGCCCTCACCAGGTACCAAATCTGCCAGCACCTTGATCTTGGACTTCCCAGCCTTCAGAACTGTGAGAAATAAATGTTTGTTGTTTAAGCCACTTAGTCTATGATATTTTCGTTTTAGCAGCCTGGAATGACTAAGACATGTATTTATAAGGTTGGTGGTCTATAGCTGGGTTTTGGAATCAGTGTTATGCTTGCTTCATTCAAAAGAATATGAAAGAATTCCTTCTTTTTCTGTACTCTTAAAAAAGTTTAGACTTTTAGAAATTGCTAAAAGTTGTCTTTTTCTTCTGTTAAAAATTACCTTTGTAAAAATTTCTGGCCTGGTCGTTTTAAGAAGAGAAAATTTGCCAACTTTTTCTATTTATTGTTTTGTAATTGATCTGTTTAGATTTTCTATCTTTTGTGGAGTCGGTTTAGTAAATTTTATGACTTATACAAGTATTCACTCTTTTCAAATTTTCAAATGTATTTACAGAGAGTTGAGTGAAGTAGTGTTTTAATTTCTACTGCACCTGTTGTTTCTCCCTGCTCCGTATATCTTATTTTTTGGAGTTTTGCTTTCTGTTCCCTTTATTAATTAGATTATTTTATTTATTTTCTCAAAGTCAGCTCTTGGATTTATTCTAACATTTTCCTTTAAAAATGAATATATTAATTTCTGCTCTTAGTTATCAAATCCTTCCGCTTTCCTAAAGGTTCCTTTATTATTTTTACAACTTCTAGAATTGAATGTTTATCTCATTTCTTTTATATACCCTTGATTATTATTAGTATTTAGTAAAATAAATTTCCCTCTTGGTATTACTGTAGCTATATCTTATAGGATTTATATATATTGTCTTAATCATCATGTTCTAGCTCTTCTACTATATTTATTTGCATTTCTTTTCTTTTTTTTTTTTTTTTTTTTTGAGACAGAGTCTCACTCTTTTGCCTGGGGCGAGTGCCGTGGCGTCAGCCTAGCTCACAGCAACCTCAAACTCCTGGGCTCAAGTGATCCTACTGTCTCAGCCTCCCGAGTAGCTGGGACTACAGGCATGTGCCACCATGCCCGGCTAATTTTTTCTGTATATATTTTTAGCTGTCCAATTAATTTCTTTCTATTTTTGGTAGAGACAGGATCTCGCTCTTGCTCAGGCTGGTCTCGAACTCCTGAGCTCAGGATGATCCGCCCGCCTCGGCCTCCCAGAGTGCTAGGATTACAGGCGTGAGCCACCGCGCCCGGCCTTCTTTTTTTTTTTTTACCTAAAAGAATTGTTTTAAAAAGACTAAATTTTTTTTCCAGTGGTGAGTATTTTTTATTTTGGGTTTAATTATTCATTTCTAGTTTCGGTGCATTATGATCGGAGAAGGAATTTTGTACTTTTTTACTTTGCTTGCATTTCAGATGAAGATTTTTTTTCCCTCTGTTTTGAGGGTTCAGAGTTAGAAATATATAAATTAAATGCATTAAATTATGTTATTTTGGTCTTCTGCAAACTTAATTTTTATTCACTTGATTTTTCATTGTAGAGCATTGAATTAAAGCCTTCTGCTACTGATGTGTTTTTGCCTATTTCTCCTCGTATCTTCTGTTATTTTTGCTTTGTAAATATTGATATTATGTTATTTGTGTGTATGTGTCATAACTTAAAATTTCATTGTGAATTCCATGTTTTTAAAATTTTTGATTGACACATAATTGTACGTATTTACGGGGTACAACGTGATGTTTCCATACATGTATAAATTGTGTAATGATCAAATCATGGGAATTAGCATGTCCATATCATTTCTTTGTAGCTGAAAACCTCTCTTCTAGCTGTTTGAAACATCCAATACATTATCGTTAACTCTCATCATCCTACTATGCATTCATTAGACCACCAGAACTTATTCCTCTTACCTAATTGTAGCCTCTGAACCCATTGATGGATCTCTCACCATCTCCCCTTCCTCCCTGCCCTATTCTCTGGTAACCGCTATTCTACTCTCTACTTCTACCGGAACAACTTTTTGGATTCCACATATGAGTGAGAGCATGTGGTCTCTTATCTTTTAGAATTACAAAGTATCATCTTTTTTGGTTAATGCTATGCTTTGCATCTGAATCCAGCCTTTCTGACGCGGAGATCATGACCTATTTTGTCTTCTGTGCATGTATTTGGTATACCATTGTCTGTGTCTTTATTTCCAACCTTTCTAATTTTTTTTCTTTTAGGTGTGGTTTTTATGCACAGCAGAGTTTGTTTTACTCTGCGATACAATCTGAAGTCTTTTAATAAGTGATTTTAGCTTATTACCGTGTGTTTATGTAACATATGTGTTTGGTCTTAGTTCTGTCATTGTTTTATGTTAGGCTTTCTGTTTTAATATTTTAAGAAACTTTCTCTATGTGCACTTTCCCCCCCCAGTTCCCTTGTGTGTGTAGTTTGGAAGATTTGTATTTTTCTGGCAGTTTCCTTCATAGCTCTAACCTCTTATAATATTCTTAAGCCCCTATTTCTTTAGACAATATTGGTTAATTGTCTATGTAATCCTCTATTGAATCCCTTATTTCTTTAGATAATAGCTAGTAATTTTTCTCACATCTTTGTGAAGTGCTTTTGCTTCACTGAAATAATTACCTCATTACTTTCTCTTTTAAAATCGTGGTGAAATATTTAGTCACAATCTATTCTGCTCAGTGAAAAGATTTTCCCATTAACTCTTCATCTACTCTCTGTTTTTCCTCCCTTCTTTTCCTCCTTTTCTCTTGCTTTCTTTGCATAGGCTGCGTGCTGGCACTTTTCGAATACTCACTTTGGAAGGAGGGGCGTTTTATTCTGAGCCAGCTGTTTGCAGCTGGTTTGTGTGAGGGGACGGCTGCGCTGCATTCTAGACTCCCGGCATGTCTTGTTAGGACTCGGAGTTTCGCAGATGAGCGGCTTAGGCTGTACTTCTCTGTGGCCAGTGAATACGGGTAATCGTGTGGCTATTCACAAGGCAAAACCTCTCTCCTCCCACCGTCACGAGGATACCGGTTCTTGCAAATATGGCTTGACGGTGTGACACTTTATTTTGACCTGTTTTCTCTGTGCACAGAATTAGGTCCAGGGAATTCCCTGTCACCAGTCCATGTACTCTCCTCCTGCTTCTGAAATCGTGGGGTATAGGTTTCGCATCTCAGGGAGGGCGCCTCTTCTTCCAGAAATACATTCTGCAAGTTCTCTCTGAGCCCTGCCGCGGTAGGACTTCCTCTCTGTTTCTCATCTAGCTTGACCTTCATTATTTTGATGGCACTTCTGTGTGTGTTACGGTCCCGTTTCAGGTCTCTCCTACCTTGTGAGGATGGAGTGTGTGTTCCCGCCTCTCAATTGCCTCATTACTCTGAGGTGATTTCTGAGAGGAAAAGGAAGAAATGCCAGCTTTCTGTTGTTCTAGTCAAACCGGAAGCTGACCGTACTGTTCTAGCTGATAGAATGATCATTACAACTGTGTTGCCGAGTGATAGGTCACAGTAAGGGGCGACCCTGCTTGGAGACAGGGGAATGGCTCCTGGGAAGCCCCACCAGGGTTTCAGGAGGGTCTGAGTCATAGGAGACCAGGTGAGGATGAGAATGGCCCCACTCGCGAGGGGGCCCTCAGCCCCCGACGCCCCACAGGGGTAGGGGCTGAGAAGGTAGACGTTGCTCTGCCTCCTGAGGACCCAGCATTCCTGCTGTGCATGGCAAGGGCTCCATGACCTTCAACGTGTTTGGTGCCCGGAGAGGGCAGGAGTGCTCGTCTTGCATTTCCAGATGGGGAAAGCAAAGGTTTTTAGGGGGAAAGGAATGTCTCAGCAAGTCAGTCTCCAGAGTCCCAGACACACCTTCACTCCTGATGAATGTCCTAGGAGCCTTTGGTATCAGGCATAGCTCCTGGGAAGAGAGCACCTGCGTGCTCAGCCCCGGCCTGGGCCTTGCTGCTCCCTGCATGTGGGCTTCTCCTTCTGCCCAGCCGGGCACAGCCAGGCACAGCTGGGCACAGCCCTGGCACGCGCCCTCAGAGGCCAGCCCTCCTTGACCCTTCCGTGTTCCCCTCTGCGCCTGTCTAATTAGGTAACCTGACCTCGAGCTGCCTGTGTCACTTACTCACCCCATTATTGTGAAAACTGCTGTGCTAGTTCCTTCCCTTACTCTTCCCTGTGCTTAGAACTCTCCCTGCACCTTCCCGTAATTTCTTTTCTCACTTTATTAAGTCTCTGCTCAAAAGTCATCTGCTCGGAGAGGCTGTCCCTGACCACCTTATATAAAATAGGACCTCCCCACCAATTACCCTCTGTTGATTTGCTTTCTTTCGTAGCAAGTTATTTTATAGATGTTAATTGTCCGCCTTCCTCACTAGAATATTAGCTTCATAAGAGCAAAGATTTTGTTTGTTTTATATGTGATTGCCTTCTCAACAACTAGAAAAGTGATGGTACATAATACGCACTATGTAAACATTAGGAAGGAAGGAAGAAAGGAAGGGAAGGAAGGAAAGAAGGAAAGAAAGAAGGAAGGAGGGAGGGAGGATGAGAGGAGGGATCACTATACTCACACATCACATGGAACTAGAGTTTATATTTTGCTTGTCTATCTCTCCCTTTAAACTGTCACGTCTTTGAGGGTGGTTCATCCTAGAGCCTTGGACAATGGCTGGCTTTGCATATTGAGGAGAGGATCAATATTTATTGAATTGGGTTAAACGTGGCATCTCTCCCCTAAAATAAATTTCAGAGTACAACTTTGGGGAACAGGGCAATAATCATTCTGGCACCCCTTATCTACCCCCTTTGACCCCCAGGTAGTCTGTATTTGCAAAATCATCAGTTGTGATATGGACAGTTTTTCTTATTAGCAATAGATTCCATTTGACCAGGGACCAGAAGTGGGGCCAGGAGGGCTGGCTAAGCTCTGCCTCTACCTCTCTGCCCATAAGTGGGTGGGGGTGGGTGGGGTTGGCTCACCCCTTTAGGCCGTTCTCTACCTGATCACTTATCCCCCCCGCCTCCCCTCCTGGCACACACAAGGTCGGGAAAGAGAAGCACCATTACTCATGGCAGCTCCGGGCGTTCATTGACAGAATGGAGACAGCTGATGGAATGGACTCACTGGGGTCAAGATTGCCTTGTTTTTTCCACTTTTTACAGGAAATTGTCTGATTCCCCTCCCCGCCCCTTCATTCAATCTCCACTTCCCCTTGAGAAATCTCCTCTTTGAAGCCACACCTCCTTTTCTATACAGAGGCTCCATCTGGTGCTGTCCAGCCCCAATCCCTTCTAGGAGCCTGCTGTGCTCAAAACCTTGATTGTTCAGGCTTCAATAATTAATTTTGATGTTTACTTCGAAGGAATAAGTATGAAATTGCTCAACATGCCCAGCAATTTGCCAAGAGAGAAGGAGAAGCCCTCAGGACCAGGGAGCCAGGTCCCATACAAGGCACCCTGCCTGTCCACCTGCTCCCATCAGTGATGTGGGATGGGCCCTCGGAGGATGTCTGGCCCTGAAGTCCCCAGTCAGGGGTGGTCGGGACAGCTGGTGTGTTGCCAGGAGTCAGAGCGCATGCAGCATACAGCTGGGGACAAACAACAAGTGATACAAATTGCGAATGATTTATTGCATCCAAAAAAAAAAAAACCCTCATAAACTACAGGGGGTCTAAAGTTACAGTTTATGTCTTAATTGCATTCTGAGAAAGAGCTTGCAAGGCAGGCAATAAAGAGTGCATTAACAAACCAACTTTCCAGTGGGTGACTGCAGCTTGAACCTGCAGGAAGCCCTGGAAAACGGTGCAATATGCAGAAGAAGTTGGGTGAAAGAGCCAGGAAACGTACCAGAATGAGTGTCTCAGATTAGTAGCATCTGCCATGGGGACCTGTAAAAAATGTTGAGAATCGCTGCTCTAGTCCAAACTTTGTGTTACGGATGGAGTCCCTTCTACACATCCCTGACACATCCACTGGCTTCTCCTTGAAAACTGCCAGGGTAGTGGCCTTTACAGACTATACAGCAGCTTGACGACATGGGAAGCTCTAATTGCTATTGAGCTGCCTGTGGTTTCTACCCATCACCTTGGTTTTCCAATAGAGAAAGAGAATCTCTCCTACAAGCCACTTAAGGCAGATTCTGTGGATGCTGTGCTAATACCACTTTCATTGTCATCATTATTTCTTTGTGACAACAACTTCTTCATCTTTGTGGCAGGGCTGTGGGAACACATTTGCTTGCACACCCAGAATGAGGCACCTGGGAATTGACATCTTACAAGGGCAGCCCTCAACCAATGAATGATGGACGGAGGGGTACAAACATCTCAGCTCCTTTGCCCCTTGGCTGAACTAATTCTGTAGCCTGCATATTTCACCGTTTCCAGGGGTTTCCTGCAGGTTCAAGCTCCAGTCACCCACTGGGGAGCTGGTTTATTAATGCACTCTCTATTGCATACCTTGCTCCTGCTGTATCCTCCCTGAATTTCTTGTACCTCTCAATAAACTCATTACACTTGAACTGTTGGCTCAGATGCAGCTTCTGGGGAAACCCAAACCAATAAACCTAACCACACAGGTACAAGACCTTGATGGCAAAAATTATATGAAAAAAAAAGATGAAGAGATGTAACCGATTTATGAGTGTGAAGACTCAGTGCTGTACAGCTACCATTTCTTCTCAATTAATCTTTCTGTTCAGTGCAGTTTTAATCAGAAACCCAGAAGGATGCTTCAGAAATTTGACAATTTCAAAAATTGCATGGTAGAATAAAGGGCACAAATATCTGAAACAATGTTGAGAAAGAAGAACTAAGAAGGGGTTCTCGTTGGCCGTATGTGAAGATGAAATCGAAGCCATAGAAATAAAACCAGCATCGGCCTGCACAAGCAGATAAATCATGGGAATATAGGACAGTCCAGGGAGAGGAACATGCGGGTGGCGGGGGTGGCAACGCCAGGCAAGGTGGAAGGGAGAGGTCTTGGTGAGCGGGGGAGGCTGGCTCTTTTCCATTGCTATAGACACAGGAATAAAGGAAATGAGATTGAATTCCAGCAGGAGAGGTGCAGTTTAGGTAAATGAGAGTGTCAGGTAGGAGGCCAGATGACGGAGGCACACGCTGGCATTTCTTGCTGGATAACCAGGAGCTCCTGTTTTGAGGATATCAGGGTTTGCTCAGCTCTCTGCGTTCTGTGTGCTGTCTCCTGGTTTGATCAACATCTATCACTCGCATCTTGGGACAGGTGGTGCAGTTGACCCCCTAGTCAATGCATCAGCATGACTGTGAGTATTTTGACATGGCGCTTCCCATTAAGAGCTTGTATGATCTTGCAAAGGGAGCCCTGAATGGCAGGACAACAGGAGCTTTTCTGGACAGTGACGTGTCATTAGCTCTGAGAAAATGGCCATCAGTGTGGATGTGAGGAGCAGGTGCTCAATTCCTTGGCCAGTGCTGAGAGATCAAAGCTCCCTGGGACAGGATGTGGCCACATCCACCCCCTGACATGCAGAGCTGGACACAGAGTGACACAGGACCCCCACTAGGAGACACAGTCTACACTGGCATGGGAACATGCTATGCTCAGGCCTAAGCATGATCCCCTCAGGATGCTGAGAGGACATTTGAATGAGATTTAGTTTCTCAAGACTACATTCCACGGCAGGAACTTTTCCTGGTTTGTGTGTGGGAGACACAATGCCTTCAGTCCTTCCACCAAACACCATACCCACACACTGTGATGGTGAATGTGTCAGCTTGACTGGACCACAGGGTGCCCAGATATTTGGTCAAACATTACTCTGGGTATTTCTGTGAGGGTGTTTTTACATGAGATTAACAGTTAAATTGGTAGACAGTGAGTAAAGCAGATTATTCTCCATAATGTGGGTGGCCTCATCCAACCAGCTGAAGTCCTGGATAGAACAAAAAGACCAGCCTTCCCTAAGTGAGAGAGAATTCTCCAGCAGACTGCCTTCAGCCTTCATCTGCAACATCAGCTCTTTCTGGTTCTTCAGCAGATGGCTTTTGGACTTAAACTGGAATATCAGCTCTGCTGGGTTTCCAGCCTGCCAGCCAACGCTGAAAATTTTGGATACGCCAGCCTCCATAATCGTGGGAGTCAAATCCTTATAATAAAGCTCTCTCTATGTACATACCTATGTGTATATACATATACTGCTTCTCTGGAGAACCCTAATACACACACACACACACACACACACACACACACACACACACACACAGTTCGCCCTGAGGCTGCAGTGGGAATGGGGTTTGGAGGCATAAACTGTCTCTCCCTCCCTCCCCTGTTTCCATTCCTCTGCCTCGCACCTACCCACACAGTCCCTGAGGAGCCAAGGATAGATAAAAATGCAGGCAGGAACTCCAGACCCAAGTCCCAAGGGCAGACGGGGGCTCTGGGTGACCCATCTGGAGGAGTCTGGCCCCCACTCTGTACCTGGGGTTTCTTTGGCCTTACCCAGACCTCCTGGAATGTTCTTGAGAGCCTCTTCTGCCTGGGGACAATCAGGCCCTACCTAACAAGCTCTCTTCTCTCTGCCTGGTCCTCTTCTCTGCTCTGCCCTCCTTCCCACCCTCTCTTCTCATTCCCACTACCCATCCACCTGGGCAACATAATCTTGCTGATCTCAAACCCTTGGAAACAGAGCCCTGATCTTAGGGAGAGGTGGGAGTGGTATTAGGAAAGGAAGAGCCTAGACCAGGAATCAGAAAGCAGGTCCCCGAGGCTTGCTTCTGTCACTTCTGAGCCCCACTACCAGGTATGTGTCACCAAGCAGTGCCCTCACCTGTAAGAGAAGGGTGAATAAAATGGTCTCTCACCCTGGGCACTTGGGGAGCCTCTGCCCCATGCCCAGCTGGGGTGTAATGGAGAGAATGCTGGGTGTGTCTGGCACCTGCTGAGGATGCCATGAATATTTGTTGAGTGTCATTGAAGGGTGGAATGACAGAAGACCTAGGTTTGAGACCCAGTGATGTGACCTTTGTCAAGTCACTGAGTTTTTTTATATCTCAATTTTAGTGGAAATGAGTATCTCAACAATGACTATCTTGGGAGGCCATATGTGTGAAAAGGATCTTTTACCCCAAGGAGGTTTAATTTCCTACTCTGGATATAATCCTTCTACAAGAACTTACACATCGCAGGGCTGTATTTTCTCAGAAATCTCCTGACATTTCCTGAGTGTCAGGCATTGTGCTAGACTCACAGCTACCACATTAAATCATCTCCGCAAGTCTGTGCTGGACACTTTGTCATCAGTATTTCACAGTTGTGGAAGACTCAAAAGAAACTACATGACCCTTCCAGAGTCACAGAGCTAGAAAGTGACCCAGTGGAAATCCAACATTCATTCATCCATTCACAATTCCACCAGGCTATGCGCACAGGCTGGGCTGAAACTCAGGGACCTGCTTTCTGATTCTTGGTCTGGGCTCCTTCCTTCCCTAATACCGCCCCCTCCTCTCACTAAGATCAGGGCTCTGTTTCCCAAGAGTTTGAGAACAGAATGCTGACATTGCCCAGGTGGATGGGCAGTGGGAGCAGAAGAGAACGTGGGAGAGAGGGCCGAGTGGCGAAGAGGGCCAGCTAGAGAGAAGACAGCTTATTAACACCTGAGGGTGAATCAGGATGACAGGGGTCCTCTGCCCCGGGACAGTGGGTCTTTTGGAGCCTTGCCCAGAGCTTTCTACTCTGCCTCACGGGATGGTCTCTAGGAAGCTCCAGACCTCTCCTTCTGATTCTAAGGTCCCATGAGGGCTCTTGGCCCAGCACAGCAGCCCTTTGGGGCTGCGTAGGAAAACACAGTGAGCACTTAGCCCAGGTGTGAGTCCCACCTGTGGTCATCCTGCCCTTGAACATTCGCCCAGCTGATGAACACATAAACTCCAGAAGCCCCATGGGCTAGCACCGTGGCACCCCTTGTCCCTGAAGAGATGGAACCCAGGACAGGCAAGGTGGAAGGAGAGAAGAGAGAGGTCCTGTGTGGGCACTGAGGGCAGACAGGGGTGTTGAGTGCCCCACATGAGAAGGAGCAGATCCGACCCCGTGACTTCCCTTCTTGATTCTTTCAGTGGCTCTCTTGCTGATGAGTTAAAGAACCAGCCCTTCAGGTGCCTTACAAGGGAGCTCTAGATAACCCCTGCCCATCCAGGTCACCCCCAGACTAGGTTAGGTGCCCATGCGTTGACTCTATCCCAGCAGGTTTTATTCCAAACATCTGACTGTGCATCTGTCTCCAACAGTCACTAGGTTCTGAGGTCCTCCAGGGCACCGACCCCAGGCCTTTGTATAGATTCCTTGTACATAGCTGGTATTTAAGAGAGATTTGCTGAGGGAATGAATGAATGAATATGCAGCTGCATGGACATTGCTCATGGACTCCTCTGTGAGTCCTGGAGGCTGGGCTCAGGGTAGCGTGCACCTCACTCTGGCTGCTTCTTCCAGATGGCTGGCAGTACTCTGTTGACCAGCTTGAGCCCACAGCGTCCCCCTTCCTTTCAGAGTCCATAATTAATGTGGCACCTTCAGTAATAAACATGCACCTTGTGGGCTCCAATCTTTCTCATTAGAGCCTGGGCAGATTGTTCATCTTTTCCTGGTGCTAATGAATGAATCACACTGCCCAGCACATGGCCCTGTCCTGCCCTGGGGGAAAGTGCCCCATTCTTTCAGGATCTGGTACTCCCTAGGACCAACACAGAGCCCCTTCTTTGGGTAGACATAGGCCCAAAGTTGGTGTCCTCAGGTGGAAAGTGGTCCCGGTGGTGCCCCAGCTCTAATGGACTTCAGGAGAAAGCCTCAACCTTCAGCTTAACATTCTGCCCTCCCAGAACTATTCCCAGCCTGCCCAGTTGGACCCTTTGTCCCCCGGCCTTCTCTGCACTGTGCATTCCTGCCTCCTCCAGGAGTTTGTTCATGCAGTTCCCGCTCATTGATTCCTCTTTCTTCTGTGCCTCTTTGAAACTCATTCATTGTTGAAGAGCCTATAAAAGCAACACCTCCATGAAGCTTTCCCTGACCGTCCCCCAGTGCACAATTCCTATGTCTTCCTTTTACACTTGGCACAGGATGTCTTCTAGCCCCAGCTCTGTTACTAACTGTGTGTCATTTCCCTTACCTGGGTCTTGGACTCCTTGTCTTTAAAGCAAAGTAGATCCCTCCCAGACTTTTTGGGAAGCTCAAACGACCTTCGTTCATTCAATGTTTACAAACATTCATTCTGTATTCCCTTCAAAACACACAAAACACAGCTTCATCCTCGAGTAGCTTGTAGTCCAGGGAAAAATAATCCAAATAATATTAAGAACAATAGCTTCACATTTATGCTATCCAGGGCCCATCAGGCTAAATGCTTTATATACAGACAAATACAGAGAAGATTATAATACCAAGTAATAAAGTGCTTTGAAATTAGATAAAGTTTCAAGTAAATTGAAGGTGGTGATACTGTCACTGCTTATCTTCAAACATCTGTCGATTTTGGCTCCCATTTAAGCTGTAAATTCCATGAGTCGGAACAGGAATCATGCTTTGTGTTTCCACAAAAGCCTCAGCAAAGTGTGTCTCAATGCATGACTGTTTGCTCACCTCCTCCCAGAACTAGTACGACCAGAGGAAATGCTGCCTGGCCAGAGGTAAAGGCCATGGGATGCCCAGTCAACAGGGCCTTACGGAGGCCACTTCATCCAGCTCCAGCCGTCTGCCAGCCCCCGCAGGTGAGGACCAGCTGTTCTTCTTTGAAGGGATTCAGGGTAGAAGCATCAGACTCAAGTCTCAACCCTGGAACTCCCCACTCCAAGCATCTATGTCTGCCTCCGTGAACTCTGAGCAGCATCTCCCATCCTTTCTCTCTTACAGGACCATCATGAGAATCAAACAAGATGATGCGTTAATGGACTAAACCACCTGTATCATGTGAAACAGCGCTGAGGGGTCATTATCACTTGCATTTTAAAGAAAAATTCTTTAGGTTTTGAGTTCTAAAGAGATTTTACTAAACTTGGTGATGAACCAATTGGCCCCTGGGCAGATAAGAAATGTGGGGACCCCAGGATGGCCCAGGCCCCATCACCTGGCCCCACACGGGCAGGCACAAGTCTTTTGAGAGTCTGTCTTCCTTCTCCGTTCCTCGGTGCAGGTGCTGCAGCAGGGTGGAGAAGGAGGGGTGCACTCCCGCCACACTGGGTAGAGAGAAGGCAGGTTACCACGGTGTCTGGCCAGGGCAGGATGCTCGCTGGGGTCAGCCAGCCTCCAGGTCACTTCACAAAATGTCATTGTACCTGCATGGAGAATTTTCCAGCTTTTAATGAGGACACCGAGGCAGTGCGTCGGTAAAGTTCAGCCTCTAATCCCCAATTAAGGCTCTGCGCCTTAAGCTGCATCTGGCATCTGGTCGCTGATGGTTACAGTAATTATGTTGCTCAGCTTCTTTCTCTCACTTTCCAGCACAATTTCCAGTGGTGGCGGGGGGGGGGGGGTCGTGGATCCTGCCCTGAGGCTCCTGAAAGCCAGAAACCTCTCCAAGGTGGTATCCTGGCGTGTGTAGGGAAACCTCTCCTAGCTTCCGGCTCCCCCACCAGCCTCCCTGTGCTCCCCAAACCCCTCTCCTGTTCCCTTTTGAGTCCCCATTCCATATCCCTTGTGACCTTAGACCATCGATGAAGAGCTTACTCTGTGCCAGGCACTTGACATACTTAATCATTTAATTCTCAAAGTAAGCTTTGGAGTAAGAATGGCCTTGCCCTTTTGGCAGGGGGAGTGCTGGGAGTCTTATGGGGTGTGGTCTGCTCCAGCCCCACACATGGGGGAGGGCAAAGCTCAGACTGACCCCAGACCGGGGTCACCCAGGTCTTTGACTGCGTCAGTTCCTACTCCACTGCTGGCATGACGTGGGCTCTGCAGCAGCCTGGTCTTGGGACAAGGGGAGATGACCCTGTTGCTATCAAACAGCCTATTGCAATAACAATGGCTGCCATTTTTGAGCCAATGGTCCAGCATTTAGTAGATGCAGAGTGTTCAGTTTTTACAGGAAAAGGGTATGTTCAGGTACTGTCTGGGCACATTAGGTCTTCTCTCATTTGAACTTCTCAACTATCGAGCCAGATATATAACTTTACCCCTATTTTACAGATGAAAAAACTGAGACAGAGAGAGTATAAATTTATCTACAGTTATATTGGGTTGAGCTATATGAAATTGCTGATTGTATAGGCAGAAAATGGAAAACTATCATCAACTTCATATAACTCAGCCCAATTATAAGTAGCCAAGATTTGAACCCAGTTCTTTCTTAATTCCAAAATTCCTGCCCTGCCCACTATAGCATAGCCTTCCTTTTGCAGTTTTTTAAAATAATATGATAAAATGGAAGGGAACTGATGCCATACAGAATAGAGCACGAGCTTGCTAATCTTCTCCCTCAAATTCGGAAGGCCCTTATCCTGCACTGGGAGCACTGGCCTGTGAGACCTCCCTGAGCAAGAGTGATCTCTAAGGGCTGCTAGGTAGAAGCAAACTGGCCGAACTTTGGGCTTGGAACAACTACAACACAGACAAACAAACAAGTCCCGATGTAGAAACACATGGGGCAATGCCTGGGTGGGTAGAGATTCTCAGATAGTGCTGTCCCTGAGATGAGGCAGGCAGGAGCGAAAGGGAATGGGTTGGGGTCTCACTACACACCTACTCCAGGCTCAATGGAATGTAGCCTCTCATCAGGGCCAATCCCTGGTTGTGGACGTGTGATTTGAGTTTACTTTGATTTCTAGAAGAGGACAGCTGGATCAGCCTCGCAATGCCAAAACAGTGTATTCATTATTCACCAGCCACCTAGAGAAGTCAGCTTAGGAGGCAAAGAACATCTCTCCATCGTCCCGGAAGCATGGACATTAGAACCTTTAGGAATCACAGAGATTTTCCTTCATTATGCCCTTGTTTTATGGATAGAGGAACGGAGGCCCCAAGTGTGTACCCTGCCCAAGACCATGATCTCACTGAGGGTTGGGACCAGGGTTTTGTCCTTTCTAAGTCCCCACTGTGTGGCAAAGTGCCTGACTCATGGTAGGTGTTCAAAAAAAGTTGATAAAAACATGGACAAAAATGTTGACAAAAGAGTAAAAGTAGTAGAACGAGATGCCCTGCCCCCATCCCATGGCCATTTCCCCTAGAAATGGTGGCAGCTCTGTGACCATAGGAGCACCTCATTTCAAAACAGATTTTGCATTGTTAATGGGGCAAGGCCACTTCAGGTTCAAGTCTATGTTCTGGCTGACTTGAAGGGCTGAGGTAGGCTTCTTCCTTCTCTGAACAGCACGCAGACCTATGTGTTTTTTAACTCTGCCCTGGGCCAGTCCTCTCCACCTTGTCTGCCCTAATCACTGCCTGAAGGCATAGCTGGCTCGGATGCTCACTGTGACTGTGTCCATTTATAGGCAAGCTTTGTTGATCTCCCCAAAAAGTCTACCTGACAACCTCCCCACCCCCTATGCTTTCATAGACTTCCTCCATCCCAAAGCTGCAATATTGAAATCACCTGGAACACTTTGAAGAATGTGGGTACCCAGGTCCCTCCCCCAAGAGATTCTGATTGATTGCTCTGGGGCATGGCCTTGGGTACCAGGATTTTCAAAAGTTCTCCAGGCATTTCCAATGTGTAGCTGAGCTTGAGAACCTCTGCACTGGAGCATAGTTATTGTCTCAGCTAACGTAATCCTTGGCATTCAAGGAATGTTTGTTGATGGATGATGAAGGAATGAATGAAGGCAGGGCTTACTACCTGTGGTCCAGCAGGAGAACAGCCAGGAATGTTTGGTCAAACGTATGAGCCACTGTCCATGCCCCTCCATCCTCCTCCCCATCATCCACTAACTCAGATCCAGTTTGCCTGGGCTACAGCTGGGATCTGTGTGCTTTGAAAAAACTCTCCAGTTGATTCTGATAGGCAGGTTTGGTTAAGAAAACTGAGTGAATGAATGAGTGAGTGAACGAATAAAACATCCGAGCTAACAGAAGGAATTTAGTTGGGAACAAGAACTAAAGAAGCAAAGACAGATGAGCATTCTGTGTGGTTAGGAAATTGGTGGGTGTGATCTTCTGCTAGTCTTGTTTCCGTTCACTCAATTGGCAAAATAAAAAGCACTTGCTGGGGAAGCGAGAGGAAGCTCTTTCCTCCTCCCTGTCCCTCCATCTCCTTCTTTCTAGGAGAAACCAGTAATTGCCCAAAAGCATGAGTCTGGCCTTTTCTCTTTGGATTCCAATTTGCAGGTAGCTGTGGTGGCCACCTTGCTGTTAGCACCTACATTAGACTGGAAATTGAGGTCATGGCGAGAAGGAAACTAGGCAAAAATGGAGGAGAGATGAGTCAATCTGGAATTTGGTGATTAATGACCTCCGCCCTCCAACCATGTTAAGCTCAACCCAGCAGGTCCTTGGAGCCTGAAGAACTGACTGTTCACGCCTTTTAACTTGCAGTCACAAGGGACACGAGGGAATAACAAAATCAAGGAGGAAGACGAAGAAAAAAAGAGACTAGCACATCAGCACACTGCAAGCAGCGTGGAGCTGAGCCACCCCTTTCTACACATCTGCTACTCCAGAAGGAGGCACAGGCCTCGCTTGCAGGAGCATGCACCCTGCCGGGCCCTCCACAACCAGTCGGGGGGAAGTCAGGCGGGAATGTGATGCAATGCGGTCCCCAACAGGATCTGCAAACCAGCCAACAGCTGGGCTCGCAGCAATTTTTAGTGGAAAGAACAAGACAAACCTAACGAAGAACAACAAAACCACAGACGTGGGACTATACCATGTCCCATATGATTTTCTGCAATGACAGAAATGTTCTATATTGTGTTGTCCAATATGGTAGCCACAGGCTGCACATCACACTTGAAGTGTGACTAGTTTGGGGAACTGAATTTTAAGTTTTATTTCATTTTAATTAATTTATATTTAAACAGCCACATTAGCTAGTGGCTACCACATTGGACAGTGCAGCTCTCTACTGTGGAGCGAATGGGTGGGGAGGAAGGGGAGTGAACCTGGGGTGGGATAGGAGAAGGGAAACCTAGCACAGCTCCACATAACTTCAGCAACCATTTCTGGTCCTGGCTGTGGGGTGGGACACTTTACAGAAACATTTTCCCTCATCGTGAGAGCCAGGATGCCCTCGCTTCCTGGGCTTCTCGGGCTCTTGGGCTGATAGAGTTCTTGCGATCATGGTGCCTCCAGCACCATCAGGGGAGGTACAATAACTTGCTCTGCTCAGGGAAGAGCATTTCTGACCAAGGCTTACATTAAAAAGCAGAAAAACATTCATTCTTCCATTGCAACATTTATCAAAACTCTTCCCATAGGGGAAATTCTAATATTCGAGTAAGCCTTTCCTTCTTGCCAGAGGGGCAGAGCTGGGGTTAAAACTCAGGGCTGTCTGGCTCCAAAGACCTCAGACCCTCCGCCCTGTAAATCTGCCTCTCACGTCGGAAGTCAAGACTCCCCTGGATCAGATTCTATTATGAACACGCTGAGTGGTTATGGAGAAAATAATTTCGTTTCTCTGAGCCTTTTCTGTAAAACGAGGGGGTTGAGCAGCCCCCGAGCTGCCCAAGCTTCCTCCCAGCTTTAAAATACTATGTTTCTAAGGCATTTAAAACCCCCTCGCCAGACACCAACTGAAGTCAAATGGGCAGTGAAATGGCTTCTCCTCACTGCAGTGAGCTTTTCTTGCAGCCTAACTAATTACCCTCGACATTAGTCTCCTTTATTTATTAATAGTATCCTTGCTATTGGAACAGCTTCTATTTTCTGCTGCTCAGCCTGGGTCACCCCCCAAAAAACCATTGTCAGCTTCAGCCAATCGTTCGTGAGCATTGGGCCAGAAACACGCACAGCCCGGCTCTGAAATGAATGAGTTCACACAGAGAGCACTTGTGATGACCTGCTGTCCTTCTCTCCCCTCCGGGTCCCTCTTTGTTTTATCATTTTGAGTCCCTTTCTCTCTTTTCCACTTCCTCTCTTCCCTCCCCCAGTTCCCTCCAGCTTCCTCTTTCTCCCGTTTTCCCTCCCTCCTGTCCCTCCCGCTGGCCAGGGCTCCACCTTCCTTTCCACTCCTCCTGCTCTCACTCAAGGCCCAGGTGCTCTCACCCATCTGGGTTTACGCTCTTCCCAGGAGGCAGAACAGGCAGCACTTTGCAGGGGGGAAGGCAGGGGTCAGCTGAAGGGCACTGCCTTACATGTGTTTCTCCAAATGCTCAGAGAGAGCGCCTGGCTATGGGGGCAGCTCTCGTTGCTAACAGAAAACAAAAAAGGAAAGGAAAAACCTTCCAGCCTAACCAACCTCCAAACCCGCATGTTCCACAAAGGCATTAGTAGTGATGTTGGGGAGTTGGAGGTCAAAATGGGGGAGGTTACCCGCTGTCCTCCTGCTCTCAACCAGACTCAGGCAGTCTCATCTCACGGAGTGAGACAGCTAAGGTGGAACCCAAATCTGGGGGGCAGCCCGCAACTTTAGCAAGGGAGCCCTGGAATCTTCCACCTGCAATTCCAGGTTCCTCAGCCTGGCTGCTTCTCAGTCTGGAAGACCTCGATGGGCAGCTGCAGCTTGGGCTGGAGACCTGGGAGTTTGCATGTCCCACGTGCCTTTATTCTCTTTCCTCCTTACTGGGACAATGAGAAAAAAGCCCTGGCTTGCAGGGACTGTGCCTCCAGCAACATCTTGGGGATTTGCGGTTAGCTACATAGTCATGATTCCTTGCTGCCCCACCCACTGCTGCCCCCATTCTACAAGGACCCCTGCTCTCGGACCAAGAGCCCCCTTCCAAGCCCTATTCCTCCTGGTCAGGTGTAGCTGAGAAGCAGGGGAAGGGAAGATGATCTTAAACTGTTTTTCCTAAGTCTGCAGGGCCAGTCTAAGGTAGTCAAATGAGCCCTACATCTGGATTCCTGTCCAGTGCCACCACTTACTAGCCTTGTGTCCTCACCAAGCCTCATTTTTTCATCTATGAAATGGGAATAGAATACCTCCTTCATTGCAGATATTATGAGGACTGAAGGAAATAATAGACACCTCTTTGTCTTAGACAGTGGACAGGCGGTTGGTGAGCCTGGAAGCTGGGAGATAGACCCAATGACTTCTTCACATCACTGTCTTGCTTGGGAATGCATAACTCCAGAAAAAGTTCAGTGAGTCCAGAAATGACCATGCAATTGGCTGAGATAGGTGAGGCTTAACAGCTCATTACTTATGCGGCTGACAAAGCAACAGGGCCCCCAAGCAATTTTGAGACAGCCAAGAGACGGTGCCAGTAAAGGGCATCTCTTTAGCATCCAGAGTGAGTTTCTAAGGCATCACACATCAATTTCCGGCGGGCTTCTGCTGATTTGGTTTTCACAGTGGTGTGGTGTGGAACCGCTGATGCTGATGCTCTGGGAGGAGGAGAACAAAGGCAGCGTTTAAGCAATGTCGACACTCAGCCAGGAACAAAGGCGCTTGTTATGCAATAGACATAATGGGAAGGCCAACCCAGGGCAGCAGCCTTGAATTGCAGAGTCATGGAGCTACTATTTCCCCAAGGAAGATAAAACCAAAGTAACTTCAGCTGCCGATCTTAGGTGATGGCAGGAAGTGGCTAAGCCTAAAGAGGCTGACCAACCTTCTAGGAAAGGGATGTTTTCAATGATCACCCCCCCAGGGCCACTGTGGCTACTAACACAGAGTTAAAGGGGATAGAGAGGTGATGAGATTACATGGCTATAAGGAAAAGGTGGTGACAGGCAGGCAATAGGGTGTTCAGGAAGCCAGGTGAGATAAAAGAATCAGGTAAGTCTCAAAGACCAATGTTCGTCCCCGTATGTTCGCCCTTTCCTCTGTCATCTGCAGTGTTACTGGGCTTGAAGAGGGGTGGAGGACAGGGCTACAGGACAGAGAGGCTTGTTCATGATTAGGGCAGAGCTGTGAAGCTCCTGTGGGTGGGGACATTTTTTTATGGAAGACAGAGGAGGAGCAGTTCATTCAAAGAAGGAGGATTTCCTGTTTTCTGCTACTATCCAGGAAAGAGGGGTTAGCACAGCAGTAAAAGCCCCAGGGAAATTCAGGGGAAGAGTTTCCTGACCGTGAGGGCTGTGAGCATGTGAGCAAGAAGATTGGGAGATTTCTTTTCTTTTGAAAGAGACAGGGTGGCAAGCAGTATGGGAGGGGGTTCAAGGGTCTTTTAAAAAGAGAAGGCTTTCCTTCTGTCTGGGAGGTGGTGTGCCTCATCCTGTAGGTGAGGGAATGAACAAAGAATCTTCCTGGTTTATAGGTTTTATAGTCTTAACAATCCACCTGTACCCTGTATCTCCCCTGCTGCCTAACTCACCCAGCCAGATTCAGACTAGATAACAGAGTTGGATGCCTTACTTGCCGTACAGCTTATCAGGGCAGATCATTTTCTACCTAAATGCCTCCAGGACTGATCTGCATGAACGTGAGGGCAATCATTTTCTGGTTTCCATGAATGACATTTGGACTTCGTGATATTACCTCCCTCTTCACTGTGCTCTTGGGTAAAACAAACCAGTCTTTTCTCCAGCCCTCTGTCTCTGTTTCTCTCTGTCTCTCTGTCTCTCTCTCTCCCTCTCTCTCTCTCTCTCACACACACACACACACCCAATCAAAATCCAGCCTTGGACAAGATACCTAAACTTAGTCCCCAAGTCCCGATGTCTTCATTGGCGCAGTGCACACATGAACCATTTGCATAAACAAATCAAAGCCAGTTATTACCAGGACACGGTAGTGATGGGTTCTTCCCTTGGCTTCTTGCCATTGGGCTGTTTAAGTCTGCATTCCTCAGCTGCATGCAGAGATAATAAAAGAGAAAACAGAAAGAAGTTCCAGGGTTGTGGAGCAGGAAGCGGGGAGGGCAGAGGAAACTCTCTTCCTCTCTTTTCAACTCCAGGGAAGATCAGGAAAACACTGTGATGATGAGGATGATCACCATTGCTGAATGTCTGCTGTGAACAGGTACATACCCAGAGATACTAATAATGACGGTTTTTATTTCCGAGCATTTACAGTCTGTATTTTGCATACATCACTGCATTTACTCTTCTCATCACACCTAGGAAGTAAATATCATTATTCCCATTTGACAAAAGACAAACCAGGGTGAGGGATCTGCCTAGCGCCACTGGTAGTAGAACAACCACAATTTCCAAACCCGGGTTATTCTAGCTCTAAAGTCTTCTTACCCACTGAACCAGCTGCTGTTCCTTGTTCTACTGGCCCCCTGAGACCTGAATTTTCAATGAACGAATCTGTGTTTCTTCATTGAACCTGAATCCAAGGTGTTTCCATTCCCAACACTGTTCAGCTGTCGGGAGGAACTGATGACATTTCATCCCCGGCACTTGCCTTCCTGGCCTGACTCCAGGGTCCTTCCTTGCTTCTGCCATCTGATCTCAGGGTAAGTAGTTCTGGCTAGCCCAGGGTGCCCACCCTCCCTCTCCTAACAGCTGGGTGCTGGAATGTGCCTGGAGGGTAAGGCAACTTGACTACAGCAAGAATCTCAGCAAAGGGATGACCTGTTCCTTTCATCTTTTAAAACTATATTTGTGTTAGTACTTTATTATATTAATAAAAGTGGAAGTAATAATACTGTAATATAGGTTTTGTTGAAACACAGTATTGGGTGGGGATAGGAGTATGGATCAAACAATGTTCCTTATATTTAACTCATTCAAGAAACAGCAACATAGTATTTCACAAATGAACCATCATTTCAGCAACCAATCCCCTACTAATGGGCAGGTGGTTTCCAGTTTTGTTTTGCTTTGTCACTACAAACAATAGTGAAATAAACAAATATACACTTACATACTGGTATTTTATTTAGTGAGAGAATCTACAAAGTGGAATTTTTGAGTCAACACGTATGGGTGTGTGCGTTAAATATACCATTGTTACTGTGTCGCTTGCTCATCTGAAACTATTTGATCTTTTCTGCGGAATTGTCTAGCAATGGAACTTCTAAGAATGTAGCAACTATTTGTAAGAGTTGACTTTTCTTTGTTCAAAGAGAACATTTTGTAATGTTCTCTTTTCCCCCTGACATTTTGAAAATTTTAAACATATAGCAAAGTTGAAAGAATGTTATAATGAACATCCATAAACCCAGCATCTCAATTCTGCCTATGTAATTAACATTTTACTATACTGGTTTTTTTGCATATTTGTCTATCCAAACCTCTAACCATCTATCAATCCAACTGCATTAATTTGCCAGAGCTGCTATAACAAAGTATCACAAATTGTGTGGATCAAAAAGATTCTCCTTTTTAGAACCACATAAAACAGGCAGGTACAGCCACTCTCCAAGCGGGTTCACAACTTTCTACTGGCTAAGCTCACCTTACCTGTCTGAAAACCATGAAAATCTTCATCTTTTCTCCAAGTCCAAGGAAATAAAAATCTCATTTTCCATTGCTGGAATCTTAACTCTTGCCTGGATCTAGGAAGAAAAAAGCCTGTTTTATCTCTTCACAATCATCAGGAACACCTGTGGCCTCCAGGTGTAACCTCCAAGTGCCACGAGCTTGGATGCTTTGGTTGTGCTGTTATTGTATACTGTTTCATGTAGCTGTTAGCTATTTCATTTTTATTGCTATATATTATTCCATTGGTGAGTACAGTTTATTTATTAATTCTATAGTTGAAGAACTTTCAGGTTATTTCCAATTCAGGGCTACTATAAGCAGTACTCTGCAAACATCCTTATGGATGTTTCCTAATGCACATAGGCATCCATTTTTTTCATAGCAGTGGTTTTCAAAGTGTATCTGACACCTCTAGGGATTCCCAAGACCTTCATGAGATGAAAACTTTTTATAAGAAATTATTCGTTTTTTGGGGGTGAGTTGACAGTTGCACTGATGGTGCAAAAGCAATGTGGTTAAACTGCTGGTGCTCTAGCATGAGTCAAGGTAGTGACTCCAGACTGCACTAATAGTCATTGTATTATTCACTGCAATGTACCATAGTTTTAACACATTAACTGTCATATGAGTTGTATTTAACTCAGGCTAGTTTTGAGCCTGGGACCTCGTGAAGCATATGTAACTCACACATCTCTTCACCTTGGGAGCTTTGTGAACTAGTTTTCAAATTGCATATAGCTCATGCACAGAAAACAATAAAAATTAACAAATTTCTAATTAAGTTAGAAAGGGCCATTTTGTTTTTGAAGTTTTTATTCTATTTTCGTAATAAAACACCATGGCCCCAAGGAAAATTTTTTTTTCCAGTGTGGCAGTCAATGTGTTAAAAATGCCAATTTCACTTAAGAGTGCTCTTCAATAAGCAGCAAAAACTATTAATTATATCTAATCTTGATCCTTGAGTACATTTTATAAATATTCTGTGTAGCATCGAAAAATATCAAGTACCTAGAAAATACCTAAGAAGGACAAGACTTTGACAAGGAAAGCTCTGTAACTTCAGTGAAGGGCATTGCAAACACTTAAGTGGAGAGATATACCCCATTTGCAGATTAGAAGACTTAGTATTGTAAAGATGTTAATTCTCCCAATGGTGATTTGAAGATTCAAGGCACAGAGATTGCTGACATTGTTTTACATTTTTGCAAAACTCTTGATGTCTAGCTTAATGGAAGATAGCTGAATTTCTAGGCACTGCTATTTTTTGATACTACGATGAAAGGTGCCTTTCATAAATTTTATTTTCTGTTAATGGCTGATATACAAAAATATCGTCTCCTAAAGAATATTAATTTTGGATCCAGCAAAACTACTTATGTCTCTTATTAATGCTAATAGTTTAATTGTAGGTTCTTTGGATTTTCTAGGTGTACAATAATTTTATCAGTAAACAGTGACAGTTTCATTTCATTTATAATCTTTGTACCTTTCATTTATTTTTCTTGCCTTAATGTACTGGAGAAGATCTCCAGTATAATGTCTGACTGCATTTGTTGTATTAGACTTCATTGTCTTATATCTTCTTTTTTCTAACATGCCGCTCGAGTTCTCAGAATTTGTCTTGTATTTTGTATCTATTTATAGATATTGTTTACCACATTAAAAAAGCACCCTCTCTATTTCAATTCAGTTAACTGATTCTTCTTTAAAATTATAAGTGAGGCCTGGTGAGGTAGCTCGTGCTTGTAATCCTAGCACTCTGGGAGGCTGAGGTGGGAGGATCGCTTGAGGTCAGAAGTTCGAGACCAGCCTGAGTAAGAGTGAGAACCTGTCTGTATGAAAAATAGAAAAATTAGCCAGGCATGGTACTACAAGCTGGTAGTCCCAGCTACTCCAGAGGCTGGGGCAGGAGGATCCCTTGATCTCAGGACTTTGGAGGTTGAAGTGAGCCGTTATGACGCCGTTGCACTCTGGCCGGGGTGACAGAGTGAGACTGTGTCTCAATAAACAAACAAACAAACAAACAAATAAATCAAATTATAAATAAATGTTGCATTTTATCAAATGATTTTTCTATATCTGTTGTGAGAATCGTATGATTTTCTCCTATTATTAAGGTAGATTACTTTGATTTTTCTAATGTAAAATCAGCCTTGCTGATTCAATTAAACTCAATTTATTCATGGTCTATACCTCTCTGTAAATTTTTGGAGTTTCTAAAATTTTTTTGAAAATTTTTGCATCTATATTCATAAATGAGATTTGCATACACTTTTCCTTTCTTTTAATGTTTCTGTCAGGTATTGGAATCAAGGTTATGCTTAAGTTGCAAAGTGGTCTCTCACTTTTTTATTCCTCACTGATTGTATAAATATTTGAATATTTTTTTCCATAAATTGCTGGCAAACCCACTGGTTAAACCATCTGGACTTGAAGATTCACAAGCAGGAATTTTATTTTTTCCTACTAATTTAATTTCTTTAATGTTTACACAGGATTATTTGGCTTTTCTCCATAACTATTTAATGGAATTCTATTGATGAAAATGTTAATTGCTTTCTGTTTTTATTATTATAGAGGATGCTACAATAAGCACATTTAAACAAGTATTTTGCAACTTTGTGTGTGTGTATTTACATTTTTAATATGTTTTTATAAGATAAATTTTACAACAGGAATTGCTGGGTCAAGAATATGAGCATTTTTAGTTGTCTTAGTCCTGATATCAGACCATTTCTTTCTTGACGCAGCAGCGTTGGAAAGAGAAATGACCTCTGTATTAGTTCTTGATTGTGTGTAATAAATCATCTCAGAATTTGGTGGCTTAAAACAGCAATAAACATTTATTGTCCTCACGGTTTCTGTGTATCAGGAATTTGGGGGTGGCTTGGCTGTTCAGTTCTGACTTGGGGTCTCTCTTGAGGTGCTAATCAAGATGTCAACCAGGTCTGTGGTCATCTGAAGGCTTGACTGGGGCTGGGGGATCTGTTTTCAAGGAGGCTCAGTCATGAGGCTGGTAAGTGGATGCCGGTTGTTGACTGGAGGACTCAGTTTCTCCCCCAACATGGGCTCTCCACAGGCTGTGTGAGTGACACAACATGGCAGTCTGTTTCCCTAGAACAAGTGACGGGAGGGTGAAGGGGAAGGGAAATTACATTCCACCTGTTGAAGGGATAAGTGTCAAAGGAACCACCACAGCCTCTCTGTAAGCTGAATTTAAGCAGATCCATCTCCTTGGCGCGAGCCTCCGAAAGCGTGTATCTAAGAAGAAGTTCTCAACCCACTGAAGTCACCCGGGCAAGGGGAAGCAGCTGGTGAGAATGTGATGCTGGTTCCACGTGCTGTCAGCCACCTGCTGCCCTTGGTGGCCAGTCCCCAGTGCCCTGGCTACTATTCAGGCTCAAGATTTGTGTCTTAATTATGTAAATGGAGAGATTATGCCATCAGGGGCTCTGGTAAGCTAATTACTAAACAAGAAATCAATGCTGTTGGAGTCAAAACTAATGAATCCCAAGGCTCCCCACACTCTGACTGTAATTGCAAGAGTGAGGATCTTATTTCAGTAGACTGTGCCAGGGAGCTAGAAGGGCCCCTCTCGCTGTGACGGATTCAGTGAGGTCCTGTCCTGGCTTCCTTTTCTCGTGGATGCTGGGTGCTGGAAACAATCTCTGGCCATCCCTCCCCCAGCCCATGGGCACCTCTGCACCTATCCAATCAGCTGCAATAGCTCAGGCTCTAGGAGATGTCCACAGGGACTGTAGTGGCCAGTGCCAGGGAGGAGGGAGGAGCTTCGGCCAGAGCCTCAGCTCAATCGGATATGACATTTACATTTGGAAGACCGAGGCAGGGTGAGAGGGTTTCAATGAGGCCCCGTCTCCCTCTCCGCTTTGCATATGATGTTCGATTGCCCCTGACAATGGACAAAATGGGACAGAGAGGTCTCCTGACCCTCCAGGCCCCAGAGGCATAGGAGCGCCTGCTCGACTCATTGTCCGCTCTGCATCCTCCCCCACTTTCACACTGCAGGGCCCTGGGCTCTGTCTCTCTTGCTTTATGTGGCTATTTTCTCTTTAATTCCAAATTGCCTAGTCTGGCTCTCAGCTTTTATCCAGTGCTACTACAAGAAATAGCCATATGCAATCTATTTCTGCAATTATTATAAACATACTGTTTGAAGATCACGACTGGTACATCTGCAACAAAATGATGAGGGGGACTTTTCTGGTGTTCCAGAATTGTGGCTGAGGCCCAGACCAAAGCAGAGAAGAGACATTGAGGAAGCCTGCATTCTAAAGAGAGCTGCCCAGGAGCAGGGCAACACATCCTGGCCATGTGGTTTGCAAACCACAGGTGGCAGAACTGACCTGCAGCCATCAACCCGCACTCTGCTTCTCCCCTCTCGTGTGTATAAAGTGAGGACTGGGGGGTGGCATGGGGAAATGGCATCAGGGCTGTCAACCTCACAGTGTTGGTGACAAGGGGCCATTCCCTTATCTCCCCATGGGAAGACACAGATGATCAGAGACCACTGGCCACCCTGGTCCAGAGATTTCTCTAAGGCCTGTGGAGGTGGCCCCTTGCCAGCAGAGGGAGAGGGGGCTGGAGAAGGCCTGGGAAGGAAGCACTGGAGGTGCCCACCCCAGGTGCCCTCTGCCTCTGGAGAGCACAGAGGAAGTCCCCAGCCTTGCCTGTGGTGCCACCCACAGCGGCATGGAATGGGAAGGCAGGAGCCGGGGGCTGCCCAGCAAGTTGCCAGACAAGTCAGGAGGGCACTGCCCAGAGGGTGGGGCCAAGCCCAGGTGAAGGGGGCATTGCCACCTTCTCTCTGAGCGGGTCCTTGTGACAGAGAAGACAGGGGTTGAGCTGAACATTACTCCACAAAAGGACCCCTGTGTCCACGTACAGATTGCCACTTCAGCAGGGTCCACGAACCTCCCACGGAACCCAGACGGAGCAGGGCCGAGGTCGGGGGAGTCTCCTCTCACCTTGGCCCCTGACCATGCTGAGCTGCCTTCTGCCTCCCTGTGCCTCCCTCCGGCCCCTGCACCTAGAACAGCCAGACCAGAAGAGGGAGGAGGGGGAAACGAAAGAAGAGACCTTGCTGCTTCCCCAGACTCCGGGTCCCCCAGAAGCACAGGCTTCCTGGGCTTTGGGGTGACACTGGGGAGGGGGAAGAGCTTTGACTCAGATACAAATGTGGAGTTTTAAACTGACTGGACTGCGTTTTTAATAACTGAAAGTGACAGAAATAGTCATCCACGTTCTGCTGGAAATATCAAGTGATGGGGAAAAGGGATTCAACAGAACACAGCAGAAAGCAGTGACTGGAAAGAATTAATTTTCATGTTTATACCCCACTGCGTCGGGACTCCTCCATAACCCGCCGCTCCTCATTCCAGTCACTGCTCCCTGAATAAAGCCCCGTGGAGAGGAATTATTCTCAGAGTTCTTTGCAAGACTGTCTAAGATACAGGGCGACGTGCACTGTCACACACTGCGGGGTGCAGGCAAGTTGGCAAGGCCTTTCGGGGAGCAGTTGGCCAAATGTATCATCGGCCTTCACAGGTGCATGCCTTTGATGCAGCAGTTTTATTAGGAATTTATTGATTTATTGTTCCACGGATGTTTATGGAGTACTGAGTGCGTGTCAGGCACTGTTCCGGGCATGTTGACCAAGGCAGGCATGGTCCCGACCCTCAGGAAATTATGGCTTAGTGAAGGGGAGAGACAGGCTGACAGGATGTTACAATTCAACCTGATTCCTGCCCTAACAGAACAAAGTGTGGGTGGCAGTGGCTGATGTGAGAGGGGACAGCTGCCCCCAACTGTGATGAAGATGGGTGACAGAGGAGACTTATATGAGGAAGTGAAGTCTCCACTGACATGTGAGAGATGAGTGGGGGGCTCAGGTGGTGCAAGAGTGTTCTAGGCAGTGGGAAGAGCACGTACAAAAGCTCAGAGTCAGATAGAGCATGGCAAGTTTAAAGAACCCAAAGAAGTCCATTTTGGCCAAAAACAGGAACAAGAGTGAGAGGACTTTAAGGTGGGGGAGGCTGGAAACAGAGGCAAGGGTCCCTGAGGGAGCAATTCGGGATGCACACAGAGACTCAGCAAAGCATCATTTATGATTATAATGTCTGAAGCTTGCAGACAACTTCAATATCAAACAATACATCACCAGTGACACGAATACAACAGACATTGTATGGCTATAAAAACAATGGTGTGGAAGACTGCTCACTGACACGAAAAGATGTTCTCTGTTATATTGTCAAATAAAAAAACCAGGATATAAAATTGTATGTATGGCATGGCCTTATTTTTATTTTAAAAATTATGCAAAGATTCTGGTTACCAACAAGTTATTCCACTTACCAACATGTTAACCATACTCATCTCTGGGTGCTGGGATTGCAGGGGAATTTCATTCTTTCCTTTTGGTTCAACTGTAGTTTCTATTATAGTTTATCTGTGTGCAAGTGCTGCTTGAGTAACAAGGAAGAAGGGAAGGGTACAAGACATAAAATCGCTGAGATGGAAGCTTAAAAATTTTAGTGCCAGGAAAGTCTTGGTTTCCCTGTTAAGCATGAAGAATTATTCAAAATTGGGAATGGGTGGTTGGTATAAATGTAACTGACATGGAATATCGATTTTAATATTTATGGGCTTTACCAAACTCTGCATGTTTGTTCAGGTGGTGTCCACGCCTGCTCATTCTACCATTACGAGCCACACGCGGCAGTGGCCGAGCCCCAGGCAGCAGTAGCTTTCCCTGGAGATCTCCAATTCTGCTTCCACCACCTTCTTGGTTCCCTAGTTCCATCTCAGATGCTTCTTGACCTCTTAGCAGATAAGCTTATAATGTTACACTAAGGTCTATTCAAGGCTTTAGGAATTCCGCTAGATTCCAGTGCATTCACCCAACTTTGTCTAGGAAATAAACATCTTCTGGTGGTCCTGCTGTGTGGCCCCCTCTGGGACCTGGGCACACAGATCTGGCATTATAGATGTGCACTGTCTTACAGAGGCTAGCGGCAGAGGGAGCAAAGCTGGTAATGCACTTTCTCCTCTCTGACAGCCGTCCTCACATGACTTAACACCTTTCCTTTTTGCCCCGGATACCTGTAATCGGAGTCAACTTGATGCTCAATTACCAGGGTGGAAGAGTTGCTATTTGGGTTCCATACTTTGGTTCCATACTTTGCTATTTGAGTTCAATCCAATCCTTGGGTATGAAACCACTGCAGTGATGTGAACTCTCAGCCTAAAGCAGACCAGTCTCCTCTCGGTCCCTTGAGAGAAACATATTGTCCCTGTTCCCATTCCTGTGCCCACACTGGTCCTCTCACCAGGAGTTCCTGTTCTGCACCCCTTTTGGTCTATCCAAATGCTCCTGATTGATCATGACCTGGTTCAAGTTTCACATATGTGAAGGCTTCCCCGATGTTACAATTTACATGCATCTAGACTCTACGTGCTCTATGAAGAGAGCACCGATTTTGCCACTGAAAGCCCTAAGATTCAATTATGACTTTTCACTACTTACCATTTGAGTGATCTTATTTACCCTTTAAGAACATCAGTTTTTTTCACTGAGATGTTGGATTATTGGATACAGGGTTACAGAACATTATGATTTAAGTGCCTTAATCGCCAAATACTACATGCATTCGACAAGCATTTATTAAGCATCAACTATGCAACTGACATCACACTAGACATTACACAAATGCTAGTTTTGTTATAACACTTAATACTCAATAATAGTCTTCTAAGGAATTTATATTCTGTTTATTATATTATATACATAATTATAATTCTGCAAATTACATTGTTTTGTGCTTCTAATGTTTCACTTGTAAATGTCTTCATTCTTTTGTATTTTGTATGTTAATTCTTTTGTATTACCAAATATTTATAAAATTTCTACTATGAGTGTAGTGGAGATAAAATAGTGAATAAGAACCTTCCTACCTGTAGCTGCATGGATATGAACAACAGGGAACTAATGAAGATTTTAAGCAAGGGGGTGATTTGATGGATTTTTGTCTTTGAAATACACATTTTTTCCAAGTAGTTGGAACTTTCTTCCCTTCGTTGCCTGGCTAAGTCCTTTCCATTCTTTCTTTATTAAATTCAATGTCATTTTCTACAGGGATACTTCTCTGACCTCCGAGTTTGGGTTTTCTGCTCTCCTGTGTGCACTCTTTCTACCCGCCGGATTGTAACAGTCTGGGTACCTGTCCCCACGCCCTAGACCGTGAGCTCCATGGGGCTGACAGAGCTCATGCCTGTCTTTTCATATTTGTATCCCTGATGCACAGCCAGAGAACAGAGTAAGTGCTCAGTAAGTACGTGTGGAATAAATAGTGACCCTGGAAAAAGCAGGATCAAGGAAGCAGTGGGAGCACAGCCAGACTCCAGGACAATCCAGAACAAGAGGAGAGTTCTGTGGGAACAGACACTCCTTTCAAGAATCTTACCTGAGAAGGGTACGAGAGAGAAGGACAGTAGTTAGAAGGGGACATGGGGGGACGGAGGATTTGTTTTGTTAAGATGGGAGAGACTTACACATGTATAAATATTGAAGGAAAGACACAGAAGGAAGAGGATTAAGACACAGGAGACTGTACAATATTGCTGCACAGTTAAGCAACCTCCAATCTCAGTGGCTTTACTGTCACAATTAGCATTTATTCAGCTCCCGCGTGTGTCTGCAGGTCGGCTGATTGGCTTTGCATCGTGTGCAGGTCTGAGGGTCTGGATCTGCTCCATGTGCCTTCCCTCCTCCTTGGACCAGAGAGCTAGCCAGACCATGTTCTTCTTATAGCGTCACAAAAGCTTCAGGGGGAGGATCAGAAACATGCAAGGCCTCTTAAGGCCTTGGCTCAGACTAGCACATTATTGCTTCTTCCCACATTCCACTGTCCAAAACAAGTCACATTAAAAGCTCAATCTCAACAGCCACAGAGCAGGGAAAAATACTCCACCTGCAGTGAACCATGGCATAGAGATGGAAGAAGAAAGAACTGTGGGCTAATAATAGAGAGGTTGGGAATGGCAAGAGATAAAATATTGGCAAGAGGGTGGTTTAAGTGATAAACCTGGAGGTCCAGGCCAGACAGAGAAGGATGAGAAGAAAGTGGGGGCTGCAGGGTGAGTGAGTGCAGGGAGCAAGAGGTGCAGATGAGGCTGAAGACGAGAGGGGCACAGGTAAGGAGGGAGGCCATGGTGAGATAAGAGCTCTGAGACAGAGAGTGAGGCTTTTGCAACAGTCCAGCCGTGGAGCTGTTCAAGGTGCTGACCAGGCTGTGGATGTGAACCGTGCAATAGAGAGGAGGTGAAGGTAACTCGAGCTAAGGAGACCAGGGCACTGAGAGGTCCACGGGTGGGATAGGTGGTCCACATAGACAATGAAATCACCCAGGGTCACAGCAGGACTGGAATGCAGGGGACAGTGACACAGGATCAGAGTCCCCAGGGAAGGGAGGATGTCACTGGGGCATCTGGGGAAGACAGGGATGGGATGCAGGTGTAGGGGACACAGGTCTTACCTTGGAGTAGAGGCCGAATGCCTGGAAGCAGCATTGTGGAGCACAGAGCATGTCATCCCCAGCTCCCGACAGAGACGTTTCTGGATTGTGGAAGAAAGAAGAATTCCTAATTGAGAAGCCTGCAGGGGAAGCAACATCCCTGGGGACAAGCCAAGTATCAGTTAAACTGGGGAGAGAAGAGATCATTCAGTTGAAGGGTCTGAGGCAACAGGAATGTTTGCTGACCACAGAGTTGCTGCTAAAGGAAACGGGATCTCGCATTGCAGCGGAGGAAGCCCACGGCAGTGGGGGAGGAGGGGTGAGCCAAGGCGAGGCAGCATGGATACGAGGCGTGGCTGAGTCAGCTCAAGAAAGAGGTCCCAGGTCTTTCTGGAAAGAGGGACTCCAAGGCCAAGAGCGCACCGGCAATGGATTTAGTTAGTTCCCAAGACTCTCACTATACGGGGAAAACAACAGATGTCCTTGGAGGATAAGGCAGCCCTAACTTACTAGAAAAGTACAAAGCCTTTAAGAAATGCTTAATATACACCTCAACAAAACTGGACAAAATACTGTAAAAAAGGTGAAATGGATAATGAAATAAATAAATTTCCAAAGAAAATACTGGATCCATGAACCACCTTCTCCTCTATTGGAGCGGGTGAGGGCTCTAATCGTCTGGCCCAGGCAAGGGACGGGGCCAGCAGCCTGCTCTGCCAGGTCCCTGACCTCTGTTGCTGTCAAAGCTTGGGAACTACCTTCCCAGAAATTCCAGAACCTTTGGTTATAAGTTTTGATTTCTCGTTAACCTTTATAGGGTTTTTGCTGATAATTAAGTCACACCTATTATTTACCAGTTCATCCTCTTCAATTAGCTTCCATGTTCCACCAGCTACTTACCAGCCACTCCATGAAAAGGGCTTAATGACAATGAAGACACGTAATCACATCAACGAGCGGGGAGCCCATGGGGAGGATTTGAAATGACCAGTCGAGTGGAGAGGAGTGGGACTTTGAGGTAAGTGCAGACCCAGTATGGGCTGTCACAGATCCGATGGCATTAGAAGGAGAGCACGGGCCATCCGGGAAGACTGGGTGCTTGTCCCCTTGGCAGGTCATAGGAACGGGAAGCTGGTGTGTGCGACAGCGGGGGCTACAGGCCCTATAGAATGACAGCTAACAACAGCTAACGTGTTAAATGCCTACTCTGTGTACGGCATTGTATCAGGTGATCTGCAAGCATTGTGTCAATTCGTACTTACTGAGACCTTATGAAGTAAATATCGTGCTTAGCTATACATTACTGACAGAACGACTGAGGCTCCAAGAGGTTAAGTAACTTCCTGCAGTCATATGGCTGTTACGGAGGAAAGCTGGGACCTGAATGCTGGTTGAGCGGAGGCGTGCTCCTCCGTGTGGTGGCAGGCTGACACAAAGCAGAGGGGTTTGCGGTGCCTGCCACTAAGGCCATGTGGCTGCCACCACAATGGCTTGGCCCAACAGAGGCCATAATATGACACATACATAGCCCGTCGCTCCCTCCAGCCCTTCCCCCTGCCAGACATCTCTAACTCGTCAGGATACACTCTCCCACTGAGCACAGGAGTGGCCTCACACTCCTCACCACAGGTCTCTAAGCAGACACTAAGTCGATCAGAACTGACGTGTCAGCTGAAACCTCTTTGTCCGGCCTGACTTAGATGCTCTGTGGAAACATGGGTGGGAAAGAGCCGGGCTCAGAATTTGCAGGAACCAGCTTTCGGTCCTGGTTTTCCCTCTTGAGGAAATCCCCAGAGCCCGCTTCACCATCTGTGAGATCTGAAGAGCTGCGAGGATCCAGAGAGGGAATATCTGCCAATGTGCAAACCACAGCCTGCAGCGGAGTCAGGACCGCTTGCTTCCTCCTTTCACCATAGCAGTTAGTGCCTTCGCACTTGGGTCAGGGCCAAGGGTAGGTTTCCTGGCATCTTAGAGACCTCTCTGGTGGGGAAAGGCAGCGGCACACTAGGCTGGATCCCAGGGAATGCCTGCAGAGTTTGGAAGTCCATGGGCCAGGACCAGCAGCAGCCAGAGTGACCAAGGTGCTGGACAGCAGCCCAGCCAGGCGCAGAGCGAGGCCCACAGAACAGAGGGGCTGGGAAGCCAGTTCTGGCAGGGACTGAGATCCCTGGGCCAGGCCCAACCTGGGCACAGACCCAAATCTCCACCAGCCAACGTGAGCCAGGCGAGGCCTCCTGAGCTGAGGCTTCAGGAGCCCTGGATAACGAATGCGTGCTAGACAAACAGGGCGTGTCTTGCTTGGCCTTTTCATTATTTTCCATTTGGGCTGCATTTGGTTTCCCTTTAGTTTTTTAAAGTTGCGAAATACCAACTTGCTTATTGATCTATGGTGAGAAGGAAACTGCTCACACCAAAGAAGGAAGGTGGGGTACTCAGAATGGCCTGATGCTGAGAGTCCCGAGGACACTGACCATCTCAGGGGCAATGAGAAGAGAGAGGAGCCAGAGAAGCCGGAGAGAGGACACCTCAGTGTCGCGGAAGGGAGGTAATCAGGAAAGCAGTCGTCAATAGACCTCCAGGTCTTCTACCCTGGATCTCAATCTCCTTCTATCAGATTAAGTAGACCACTCCATGTCCCTCTTGAGTTCCAGTGTCCTGCCATCTCATGTATGCCTTCCAGGTCTTGACTTTTGAGTTGATGGAGGTGGGGGAGGTCTAGAAAGAGCCCCTAGTGGGTGAGTTAGTGAGTCAGGGGCCCCAGCTCAGAGCACCAGATCTGGGCACCAGGGGTGGGCCTGAGTCTTGAGAAGAAGGAAGGAAACCATTGTTCAGAAGTAGGTCCAATTTAGAGTGGGTGTGTGAGGGTTTTTTGGTATAAAGGATGGAGGCTTTCTTGGGCCACCTCTAGTAAGCATGTATGTGTGTGTACTTGGGGGGAGGAAAGGAGTGTTGTAAAGAAGAAAACGGAAATAAGGTAATTAGACATCTCAATCTCATGGCCAGGCCTCAAGGGTTCTGGGGAGGATTTAACAATCAGGCCTTGCAAGATGAAGAGGAACCAGCAGGACGCTATTACTCATGCCTATAATCCTAGCACTCTAGCTGGCCAAGGCGGGAGGATTGCTTGAGCTCAGGAGTTTGAGACCAGCCTGAGCAAGAATGAGACCTCATCTCTACTAAAAATAAAAAAAATTAGCCAAGTGTCATGGTGTGCAGCTGCAGTCCCAGCTACTCGGGAGGCTGAGACAGGAGGGTCACTTGAGCCCAGGAGGTCGAGGTTACAGTGAGCTAGGGTGACACCACTGCACTCTACCTGGGATGACAGAGTGAGACTCTATCTCAAAAAAAAAAAAAAAAGAATTATATTAGTATATATTACCAATGAACATGTGGATACTGAAATTAAAAATACAACACCTTTATAGTTGATCACAAAATGAAATTCTTATGTATAAATCTAGAAACATGTACAGGACTTGTATATTAAAAACCACAAAATGATGAGTGAGACTCTGTCTCAAAAAAAAAAAAAAAAGAACACGAACTGAAATTCTATTGGATTTTTGCAGAGAGCAGAACTAGAAGACTGGGAAAAATCCGAGTAGCTCCAGGGGTCGTGACAGATTGTCACCCTCCGCTGTTTTCATCGTCACTGAAGTGCTTTCTACGCTGCGTGTCTGCTGCTTTGTGCTCATCTGTTTTACAGGCTACAGACCAGTGCCCTCGCTCTATGCATGTCTGTGGCATATGGTTTACTCATAAATGTCGCTTACTCATTGCTTCTGGTTGCTCGTGGTTCAGCCTCCTCCTGACTTCACTCTGCATCAGCTTCTGCTCCCAGCGCCAACTGAGCAATTCTCCCTAAAGAATCTCATAGTTTGAATTCCTAATAGAGGAAATATAATTGATCCAGCTAATCACTATTGCCTCAGTTGAGAAGAGACTTTTCAAGTCAGAGCACCTCATGGGCTGGCTGCCTGGGCTGTCCCAGTAGGAGAGGAGCGGCTTCTGTTGCAGGCCGCACGTGGCTGTGCAGCTGGCCTGTCTCTGTCCAGACTGGAAGCTCCACAAGGGCAAGGCTTGGCCCATGAGCAGTGCCTGGGCCTGGGACTCTGTGACTCTCTCCTCTGCCAGTCGGGGTTGGTCCTGGGGACCAGAGGGTGGGAGCTGAGTCAAGGTGAAGGTCTGATGGCCCCATGTATGGAGAGAGAAGGGGAGCAGAACCCGGAAACAGGCAGCACCAGTTGGCCCAGGTCAACTCCAGTCTGTATCTGCATTTAGGGGTCTAGGTACAGGGACCAGGTGCTATTGGATGGCATTTTCTTAAACTTCACTTTGCACGTGGTCAGTGGTAGAAAGAGACTTTCCCACATACGAGAGGTCCAAATAATATCCTATAGCCGTTAGGTAGGAAACTTTTTCTTGTCTGTCAACTCCGTGCTTGATCTGAGTCTTATCCCTGTCCAGTTGGCAAGGCCAGTCCCTGACCAGTGCTTGGGCCAAACCTGAATGGCCCCAGGCCTCCAGAGTGTCTGCCCAATTCCCACAAAGGCCCTGTACTCTGAGAGTGCCAGACAGGTGGTTGTTACATCACAACACGGTTGGGCTTGGGAGGTTAATGCCGCAGGGAAAGTAAGCTGGGAAGAGTCACCTGTCACATGCTAAGAGATGCAGAGCCTTAGGCTGCAGGTCGACAGGCTGGCCTTGGAACCTGAAGAGCCCATTTGGGTTGGCCTGGGGCATCCCCTCTGAGCCCTTTCAGGGAGCTCGGTATGTGCCAGGGTCCGTGATTGTAAGCAGCAGAAACTGATCCTGGCTGGCTTACACGGGTGAGGAAATGGAGTGGAAGGGCGTAGTGGCTCACAGAACAAAGACGTAGACTTGAACACAGGCAGTCACCAAGGCAGCTGTGGCTAGAGGAAGGAGGCACAAGTGTCGCTCAACAGGGGCAGCCTGTCCAAGGCACCCCACAGCCACCCCAGCCATTCCGTGAGGGACTCCTAAGGCTCTTCACTGTAGAGTTGCCAGCTCTGGAGCCGAGAGCACCCAGTTGGCTCAGCCCAGCCACATGCTTGTGCCCTCCCCGCCAGGGAGTGGGGAGAGGAAAGACCCTCCACTAGCCCATGGAGTGGTGGGCAGGGTAGTGAGACCCACCAGCGGTGCTCACAATGAGGGAGTCTCTCCAAATAGGAAGCAGGATGGGCTGGAGGACAGGTGAAAATGAAGCTAAATTCTACTACTGCCTTCAACTACTCACTGGAATGAACTTGAACTGCTTTTTATTCTGCTCAGCATCCCAGCCCCTGTAGATTTGTTCAGTCCTATGGGGTCTTGACCTTGGTTCTCATTCCTAACTGTGACTGTGTTGGTGTATTCCACCTTGCTCTCAGCAGTCCCTGCCCCAATGCTTGGACTTTTACTTTGGGTGCTCTGCTAGTCAGGGTCCCCACAGATGGCAGAGACAGATGGCATACTCAAATAGGATCAATGGGGAAGAGTTTAGTACAAAAAACCAAAAAGGCCACTACAAGCGTGCAGGCAGAATGTAAGAAAAACAGAAGGGATAAGGTAGCCTCCCAGGACTAGTGACAGTGGGGCTCCATTGCCACTTGAAGGGGCCAAGGATAGAGCAGTTACCAAGAGGGAGGGAGATGGGGGAGCGTGAGTGAGAGCAAGCACACAGGAGCTGTCACATGTGACGCCCAGATGCGGAGTGCCCCAGCTCCCAGGAGTGAGCGGGGGACTGACCCCAACCTCATTCTCCGCCCATCCTCTGATTCCCTTCCAGTGGTTTAGCCCAATGCGCCGGAAAGCAGAGGGCAAGAGGGCCCTGATGTCGTCCATCCCCATCAGCTTCCAGGGCATAAGCAGGGCGAGGAAGAGCAGAAGGAAGACCTAGGAGGGCAAATCCACGACATCCAGCACAGGGGCTTTTCTCCCTGGCAACAGGCTTAAATCTAGAATTTGACCACTGTTCAGCTAGGCCTACATTTCCCGGCGTGAGTTTTGCGAATCCACCATTTGCTTAAACTCATGACAGTTAAGTAATTGTAATGCTCCAGCAGGTAATTACAGGGTTATCTGATGGGCTCAGGGAAACCCAGGTAGTTCTCAGGTTTCCCACCTGAGTGGCCGGCACTCAGCCAGGGCCCTCTGGGACGGCTTGCTGGGTAGTGCTGGGAGCTGGGGCAGGGGAGGTGGGGAAGGATGAGGAAGGATGGTCATCCGCCTAGCTGGGGAGCCTCATGCGTCCCCCGTGAGAGTCACGGGGGTGAAGGGCATGCCGGTGGGAGCAGGTGGGTTCACTTCACAGTTCCTATGAAGTCACCTGCCTGAGAGGTCGAGCACATCACTGAAGACAGCCAAGCCCAGCCACGGGGCACTTCCCACAGGCCAGGCACTCTTTCTCAAGGTGCTCCTATGTGAAGGATCACACATGATCTTTACAAAAACTTTAAAAAGTAGATCTGGGGGAGAAGAAACAGATGAGGAAACCAGTCTCCTGGCTTTGAGGGGAGATCAGGAACGTGGGCAAGGAAGTTTCTGCTCCGGGACTTCTGTACTCCTTCCTTCAAGCCACGTGGACCAGGAGCTCAGTCAGGACGCTGCAAATGGAGGGCCGGCTCCTGCCTATCCTGTCTCTGAAGATGAGAGGGGCAGTGACCAAAGCAAGAGCATGTCACAGTACAAAGAGGGCCAGTTGTGGCTTTGTCCCGTCCCTCTCTTCCCCTCCCCCCCTTTCTCCGCTGCCTCCCACCTCCCTCTTTCTCCTCCTTCCTTCGTCCACAAGACATCTAGCAACATCCTTCTACTTTCGAAAGCCCCTTCTGTCCAGATGCTGAGCAAAAGGACCTCTCCTCCCATCCCTCCACCCTCTCCACCCTACCCGCCTCGAAACTTTCACACCCCCAGAGCCTCTCAGCTAGGAAGTCAGAAAGCAGTCTCCAAAAACCAACCCTTGCTGAGGTGTGTATAACCGACAAATCACCCTTAAATCCTCAGGGGTGTTTGCTCATTAAGCCAAATAGTTACTAATTGGGGAGGTTTCTTTGAACCAGCGCTTGTTCAGAGCCTACCCTGCGCCGGTTCCGTAAGGGGGAACGTGGAGGGATGCAGGGGAGCCAGGGGGTCTCGCCCTTTAGTCCAGGAGCAAGACAAGCCCACAAATGACAATGTAGTCAATGGCACAGTCTTTCTTAGGATTGGGGTGCCGGAGATGAGGAAAGGCCTTATGGAATCCAACTACGTGAGTTGGGCCTTAAAAGACTAGTAGGAATTGGACATACAGACACTGGGAAGAGATGCCAGGCATTTCAGACAAAGGGAACGGTGTGGGCAAAGGCCTGGAGGTGGACCTGGAACTCGTATCCAGAAAACAACAGCAATTCCTACGTGTGAGAATGATGCTTCTGCTGAAAGTAGGCAGAGAAAGGGATTCCTGTAACTCCCGCCCCTCACTTTGTTCCTGCAGGGAAAGGCCCTGAGGCCCACACTGACTTTTTTTTCTCCTTCCTCCCGGGACGCCCACTTAGTCCAGTCCCTGTGGCACTGGAAGAAGGGGCCAGATGCTGTCTTGTCTTTCCTCAGTCTTGTCTGAGGACTTGCCTTGAACCACCTCCCAGCAACCCAGCTCTCACCTGACTCAACTCCCTGGGCAGAGCCACCCGTCATCAGATCTGTTGGAGCACAGGTGACAGACCTGGGGGCCTCTATGGGCCTCCGATCAGCACCCCAACCTCTCCCGATGGCTCCTTTCCTTCTCCCCTAGTTCGACCCCCCCCCAAATACTTGGTTTCTATAACTCTAATAATAATCCTCCCTCTGAATAGCTTACCCACTATTTATGCCTAATTACCATGTGGCACAATAATGATTATGTATAGCACTAAATGTGTCAGACTAACTTTGCTCCGAGTTTTGCTTCATTACAACACTGAACTCGATTCGTGCTAAATACTCGATTGAGTATTTAATCTCTCTAGGCGTCGGCTCCCACGTGTGCAAAATGAAGGGTGTGGATTAGATGTGTGCTTGCCCCCTGGCTGGTGCTCAGCATACTGGCTGGTGTTTCTGAAGTACGGAACCCTCGCCCCCACCCCCTACATTATGATCTAATAGATCTGGCATTGGGCCTCCCAATCTGCATTTTTCTCTTAGTTTCCCAGGGGTTTCTATCGATCCAATCCAAAGACTGACATTTGAGAAACTCTAGAGTAGACCATCCCTACAACCCTGTCCAGAACGTTTTGATTCATTCATTGATTCACACACTCAGAGGGGAAAGTACCAGCAATGAGGCTGGAGAGAGGCAGGGACAGATGTGAACTTTTAATCCATTTTAGCAAGATTAGAATTTATCTCAAAGGTGACAGGAAAGACTTTGAAGGGTTTTAAGCGGGGTGACACCATCGGATTTATGTTTTAGAGGCAGCATTCTTACGCAGCGTGGAAGACGGGCTGGAGTGGGGAGAGAGCGGTAGAAGGCTTTGTAATAATGTACACGAGAAAGGATGATGGCCTGGCTTGGACTCCGGGATTTGTTTTCCATTTGGATCTGGTCTGTGGTGGATTGCTGCTGTGTTTGGCTTTGCAGCCTTTGTCCCTTCCTACTCTGGGGAACCCCTCACTATGTGGTCCTTGGTGGCAGGCAGAGCCCTCAGCCCATGGAAGGCTGTGGCTCACGACCCAGCTCAATCAATGAGAGGCAGCTGCCCCAGATTCTGACCCAGGAGCTGTGACTCAGAGAAGCAGGCATGGTGTAGAGTCCCCTCTAGAGATAGCTCAAGTAGCCACAACTTTCAGTTTCCAGGAAGAGCATAACAGGCCCTGGTGGGATGCCAGTATCTGATGCCAGCAGTGGTGGAGATGCCATTTGGTACCCTGCACTTAGCTACCTACAATAACTGAGTTCTTGATGGACTGCTGCTCTGCCTTGATTTTGGTTGAAAACCTAATATGTCTAGCTTTTTTGTTCCTGCCTGTCTTACAAGCTTGGTTCTCTTATCTCCTCTGTGATTCCGTGAGCTACTACAATATTTTCAATGAATTCCTTTTCTGCTTAAACTGCCAGAATGTTTGTCTCCCACATGCATTTCCCTGATGGCACTGGAGGAAGAGAGGGCATGAGCAGCCAGATGGTGTGGTCCTTGCAGCTGGGGAACCCAAGCAGAGGAACAGGTTGCAAGGAAGAGAGTCCCAAATGCTGCCAGTGAGTTTATAGACTAAAAATACCTCCTTATTTGCTCACCCTCATAAAGATAGCTGAGATTGAGCTTTTCTTCACAATCAAGAGCTTCCTTTGAACTGCACAACTCCATTGAGCACCTGAGTGGTTGAATGGTCCTTGCATTTACACACTACCTGAAATCTATCTCCCTAGTTTCATTGCTGGCTCCCAGCCTCTGGAAGGGGAAGACCTTGCATGACCTTGCCAGTGCTCTCCCCAGATGAATGACATTCTTGACATCACAAGGCTATCAGAGGGCAAACGAGATCAAAGATGAGAAAGTGCTTTATTATCTATAGAAGGGGCTGAAGAACTCCAAGGCAGTACTGATTGTACTTCCCTAAATACAACTTCAGATGTTATATGTGAATTGAATATCTTCTAAATTCAGTCACTTTCCCATCTATTTACCTGGTAATTTCCAAGATTTTTTATTTTGTTTTCATATATATTGACAACTGCAGTGTCCACTGAAACACAAAGTACATATTTTTTATTGTGGTAAAAGATACATACCATATAATTTACTATTTTAAGCATTTTTAAGTGTGTGGCTTAGTAGCATTAAGTACATTCACATTGTTACACAACCATCCCCACCTTTGATCTCCAGAACTTTTTCCATCTTCCCAAACGGAAACCCCATATCCACTAAATAAGTCTCCATTCACCCCTGTCCCCAGCCGTTGGCAACCACCACTCCACTCTCTGTCTCTCGGGTTTGACTTCTCTAGGTACCTCATATAAGTAGAATTATACAGTATTTGTCCTTCTGTGATTAGTATATTTTACTTGGCATTATGTCTTCAAGGTTCCATGTGGTAGCATGCGTGAGAATTTCCCTCCTTTGTAAGGTCGAATAATATTCCACTGTATGTATATACCACATTTTGTCCATGTTGATGGACATTTGGGTTGTTCCTACCTTTTGGCTACTAGGAATAATGCAGCTATGAATATGGGTGTGCAAATACAGCGTGTATTTTATGACCTCTTCCCATCAAACAATTATATTAGTAATATGGATAATTGCACTCTAATTTATCTGTTTTATAACTCTAAAGAATTGTATAACAGAATTTCTTAAAGTGGGTCACACCTGTATTCTTCATTGTTTTGAAATAGGAGGCAGCAACAGACAAATGTCCCTTTCACACTGAGGTGGAGAAGCCCATTGGAGTCTACCAGTGAGGAAATCATTCTCCAAGGGCGAATTACACATGCAGATGTCAAAACTCTCAGGTAACTCTCTGCTCTCCTGCCTTGGTCGAACAGTGCCCTCAACTTCTGTCCTTTGAAAAAGATCCTCTTCTTTGCACCCTTCCCTGGGACTGCCAGCTTAACCTGCCTTCTGTTCCTTCACTAGATTATTCCAGCATGAAGCTGTGGCTCTCTCAGCAACGACTGTAACCAAGATTTCTGCACTTGTCTCAGGCTTTCTGCACGTTGAGAGACATAATAAAGTACAAAAAGGATGAATTCATTTTCTTTTTGCCCCACTCCTCCTCTGACCCAGATGGATTGCCCACCTCATGCTCCCAGAGTCATTTGCAAATGGGACATGAACAAAATGACGAAAGACAGAGGAGAATGAGCAAAGAAAAATTCCCAGAGTGTGAAAATAGGGGGCCCAGATTTCACCTGCAAAGTAGGTTAAGAAATCGAGAGTCAGAACACCACACCGACGGTGTCTGCCTTTCCTTCAGCACTGTGCAGTGGAGGTTTTCTATAAGAGGGGAAAACCCACTGGGCACCAGTATGTGTCGGTTGTCATTCCTGTGTCATTGTCACAATAGCGTTGTGATATAGCTCTCTATTACCATTTCACAATGGAGGAAACAGCCTCAGAGATGTTCAGAACTTCCCAAGGTTGTGGAGTTTCGACATGAACAAAGTCCTGTGTGACTCCGATGTTGCAGCTGACCTTACCCGGCTCTGTGATCTAACTCCTCAGATGAAGGCATTTCCCTCGTTTTCTGTAGGGTGATTTTCAGAAGCGGGCTGTGACAGTCTGTGTCTCTCTGGGGTGCATCAGCATTTGATGGAGACCAGTGAAGGGCCCTCCTTTCCAGGCCCCAGCCAGCCCTTGTTCTCCACCTCGGAGGGTAGTTCTTGGAGCACAGGAGGAAGTTCTAGTTCTCCGTATTCTCTGTTTCCTTATTGCAGTGGGCCAACAAAACCCCCACCTGCCCCCAACCCATCTCCTATCCCCGCTATGGTCTGAACATCTGTGTCCACCCACAGAATTCCAATGTTGAAATCCTAAGCCCCAAGGTTATGGCATTAGAAAGTGAGGCCTTTGGGAGGTGATTACATCATGAGTATGGAGCCCTCATGAATGGGATTGGTGCTTATATAAAAGAGGTGCGACGGAGCTCATTACTCCCTTACAACATGTGAGGACATAGCAAGAAAGCACCATCTACAAACCAGAAAGCTGGACCTCATCAGACACCACATCTGCCAGCGCCCTGATCTTGGACTTCCCAGCTCCAGAACTGTGAGAAATAAACGTCTGTTGTTTGTAAGTTACCCAGTTTATGGTATTTTGTTATGGTACCCCAAACAGACTAAGACAACCCCTGATACCCATTATTTTCTATTTGCTTCCTATTTTTAACAATGAAAAGGGTAGAAATAAACGAAAGATTTAGGAAGCGCATCAGGCAGAACTTCCTGATTCCAGGGCTCTGCACACACAGATGAGAAATTCAAGGAGGCTGTTGTAGATTCTTTTCCAGGAAAGCTATAAGGAAAAGGGACACCCTGCCCCCACCTGGACTACGCAGACTGGGTACAGGTCTGCCTGGAGGCAGGGGAGGCACCAAACGACCTCCAGAGGGCCCTGACAGCCCAGGAGCTGGGAGCCTCTGGTGCAGCCGCCACTTGGCCGCAGATGTTCCCTGTCATCAATCACTCGGTGCATCTGTTTGCTGTGCCGCTTGTTTAAAGAGCGAGGCATTTGCTAATTGAAAACTAAAAGATCCATCCGTCTCGCTCAAGCCAGCATGAAATCCACTCAGCCATGTAAAATTGAGATAAAAAACACAGCATGGAGCAACAGTGTCCTTGGGTTGGTGCATCCCAGTGGAGTTCATCCTGCTCCTCCATCCACATCCAGACTGAGCAAGGCTACGCTTCCCGCCTCAGAGCAGCCAGAGATTGCCCATGTTACCGTTGTCTAAGATGTCCTTGTCTATTATCCTCAATGCAGCCCAGAGAGATAGGTATTATCAGCCCCAATTTAAAGATGGGGAAACTGAGGCTCAGAGAAAGTAAACAATTTAGGCAAGGTCATACAACTGGTAGGTGACAAAGGCAGGACCCCCACCCAGGTGCTCTGTCTAGTCTGACCGCCCCCAACCCATGCAGAGGTGCTGAGTTGGGAAGCAACAACTCTCCCCTTAAGTGGATTAAATCTAGGAAAGAATGGCCCAAGGTTATACAAGGGAAGCACTGGGATTTCAACCATGTTTGTAATGTTTGCTCTAAACACAAATGTGGCAAAATGTTAGGATTGCTGATTGTTGTAATATCTCCCTGTCAAGACTTTAGAGGAGGAGGGGACAGTCCAGATCCACATGACAGTGTCAAAGGTAGGGAGCAGGGAGGAAACGTCCCCCCTCACAACCTCCCCCGCTGCAAGTCCCTCCAGAGATGACTGTGTTTGAGAGAAATGATGTTTTGTGCTTCAGGAGAAGGGGACTGGTCCGGTGCTGGATCTCTGTGGGATTTACAAGGGCACTCTATCTCTCTGGGCCTCAGTTTCCCCTTTTGAAGTGAAGAGGGATTATATGAATGCTAGTCCTTTCCAACCCTAACTTTCTATAATTGTGGGTGTCATTGGAGGAAATGCTGAGACAAATTTAATCTTTGTGGTCTAGAGTGGCTTGATCGTATCCATGCAGCGCTGACTCCCTGCTACGTAAATTCAGTCCTTTGTCTGTGCTGTTCCCTGTGGCTGGAATGCTGTGCCAGCTTCTCCCCCATGGGAACTGGCATTTCTCCTTCAAGGCCTCGCTCCTGTGAGGTCTTGCTTTTTTGTGCTTCACAGCACCCATTTAAGCCACAGGCGCGTGGTATGTAACAGGTATTTCCCCGGAGGTCTCCTCTCTGGATGGGCAGGATGTGGGAGCAGGGGCCTGGTTGTATTTCTCTCTGTGACCCCTGAAGCTGACCTAGAGTACGGCAAAGTGAAGACAGTCACTAATTGCTGAAGAAGAAAGAACATAAAGGAGAGAGGAGGGAAAGGGGAGAAGGAGGGTCCTCTGCAGCCCGAATGAATCTGGGCAGGGGCAGCAGCAGAACAACCCTCCCCACCGCCCCCCTCGCTCCCTCTCCCCACTCGCCACTGCACACACCTCAGTTCGGAGTCAAAGGTGAGCTGGAAGCCCAGAAGCCTCTTTTTGCAGTTCCATCTCAGGTCAGCTCCAAGCAGGACTTTCCTCTGGAAGAGTCAAGCAACAGAACTGACCACACAGTCTCCAAGACCTGAAGTTAGAAAACGGACCCTGGACCTCCTGAATACCTCCTCCTCCTTACCCGACTCCATGGAGGGGTGGTGCCTCCGCCACCCTTCGCTTCTGAGTCCTCGAAGAGGACTGCCAAGCAGACGAGGACGCTAGACCGAGGCAGCCCTGCGTGCACAGTGTGCAACTCTGAGTGTGTCTGGCAGACCGGTGGGCAGTCGAGGGCTCGGTTCCCGCCTCAAAGCTAGGGATGGAGGAATCCCCCGCGCCTCCCGTTGCCCCCTCAAGGCTCGGGCGGGCCCAGTAGGCACAAAACCGCTGGGCGGGGCGGGGCGGGGCGGGGCGGGGCTTGTCCCAGGGGCGGGGCCCTGGGGCGCCTCGTGGCCGGGGCGGCCCCGCCCCCTCCCTCCGCGCTCCCCGCGCCCGGGCGCCGCGGAGCTGTCCAGCTTCAGTGCCGGAGCGGCAGCCCCCCGCGCGCACCGCGCCGCCTCCGCGCCTCGCCGCTGCGCCGCACTCCCGCCCGCCTGCCCCGCGCCCGGCCCCGCCCCGCCCCGCCCCGCCGCGGCCGGCCCACTGCTCCCCGCGGGCCGGAGCCGGCCGAGCGGCTGCCCGCCGGGGCTCTAAACGGCGCGGCGGGGCCGGGAGCCAGGGACCCGCCGAGGAGAGCGGCGGCCCCGGACGGCTGCCGGAGGGGCGGCCGCGCGTGGATGCGGCGGGAGCTGGAAGCCTCGGGCAGCCGGCGCCGTCTCTGCCCCCGGGCGCCCTATGGCTTGAAGGTAAGCACGCGCTGGATGGGCCGACAGGCGACACCCGGCCCAGGCAGGGTCGCCGGAGGGGAGGAGGGAGCTCCGAATGCGGCGCGGTCGGTACCAGAAGTTTGTCCGGCCACTCGGCGCTGCCTGCGCAGGACAGCCCGCCTGGGGTCGGGCTCTCCACCGACTCTCCGTCGGGACGCTGCCCCGGGGACGTCTGGAGCCCGGCCCTGCCATCCCCTCTCCCTCCTTCTCGGTATCCTTCTCGCTGCCCAGGCGGGAATCCTCGGCCGGGCATGAGCGGACCGGCCCGCCGAGGCAGCCTCCCCGGGGAGCGCCACGAGCGAGCCCCGCCAAGGACACTCTCCTCCGGCACCCGAGCCTGGGAACGCAGTTGCGCGGCCAGTTTCCGACCACCGCGCAGGAAGAAGGGTTGTTTTTGGCAACTCCGTGTTTGTGCGACCTGAGACTTCAGTTTGTAAGGGCAAAAGCCAAGGATGAGGGAGAGGCGGGTTCTGGCTCTGTTCTCCCACTCCCTGGTTTGCCGCTGTCCTTGGTCCTGAATTGTTCTCCTACACCTTCTCTGGGTTTGGGACCCAGTCCGGGAGGGAGGCTGGGGTTCCACATATTGGGACCTGGGAGTACGAGTGACGGTGGGAGCAGTAGCGGAGGGTGACTGTCCGGCTCTGGAATGGGCCAAGAGCCCAGCTAGGGCGATGTGCGGAAACAAGAGGCAGCTCTAAGCGCCAGACAGCGCGTCCCCATCCCTGTCTGCGGCCGGCAGCCTGTGAGCGCTTCCTCTTGGAGAGCAGAGGTAAGAGGGTGCGTGTGCGTCTACATAACAGGCTTCGCCATGGACACAAGTCACAGCGCTGCAGCTCCATAGGGACAGGCCCTTGCTCTCAGCCACAGGGAAGCTTTCTGAGCAAGTCACTGTTGCCCCATCTGGCACCCCACTACTTTTTGTTCTGGGGCACCTGGAGGTTTGGTGAGGTGCAAGGCACTTTGTGGTCCCTCTCCAGATACTTCTGCAGATCCAACCATTTCTGATTTTGACCAAGCTACAAACCTTTTAGGCTAATCCTCGCTCCTCCCTAGGGAACTAGGAACTAGATGTTCAGCAATTCTACCCGCCCCCCCTTCAGATGAAAATTCTGATGCTTATGCCTGATTCATCCTGCAGCATTAGGACCGCTTGAAAAAGAAATCATTCTTCTCATCTTTCCCCTTGTGCTGCTGTTTGATGAGGGTGGGCAGAGGGAGACTGTGGTCAGTGTGAACAATTTCAAGAAAATCAGCAAGCTGGTTTCCCTGGTTCCAGCTCCCACCCCCACCTTGGACTTCTCTGCTTAGTGTTCAAAATTTCTGGCACATTTGTTTCCAAGGGAGCTTGATGCCATCTCTGAACTCAGACAGTGAAGAGGTTTGGCAGGGGTCAGACCTAGAGCAAAATGAGAGCCAAGGTAGTCCCAGCCTTGGTCTCTTAAAGAACATTCTGAGTTCCTTCCAGCTTCCCCTCGCAGCCTGAGAATGAAAGGTGCCTGGACATTGGAGAGATTCTGATTTCTTGCAGAGGTCTGGGCAGCACTTCTCTAAGGGGTATTTTATTGTTGTTTTTTTTTTTAAATGAACTCCCTGGGAAACTGGTTAAAAATGCATATTTTTGCGTCTTCCCTGAAAAACTGCTGAATGAGAATCTCAAGCGGGGGCCAGGAATTTATATTTGAACAATATTTCTGGGTGATTCATATGTACACTGAATTGGGAAATCATCTCTCAAAAAGTGAGACTCCACAGAGAGTCTGCATGAATTTTATTTTATTTTGAAAATCGAAAGCAAGTTTATTTTATGTAAACTTGGTAGCAGGTACTCTAGGAAGGAAAATCTTTTGAAAATGTAAAAAATACATTTTTTAAGAGTTAAAAGAATCACATACCATGGCGACCATTTGCTGATATCTAGAATATTCCTAAATTTCATATATTTTAAATTTATAAAAATTAAGGTCTTTAATCTCTCTCCTTGTCTCCTGAAGTCACATCTGTTAAATTCTTCAAGTGTAGGACTGTTGGTGGAAGGACTATCCCCAGTTCAATCCCTTTGCTGCAGTTAAGGGTGCAATCCAATCTCCTCTCCCCCAGGACCCTTTGGGCTTTTATTCTCTCTAAAATAGATTTTTGGCCCCTTTAGAAATCACCAATATGGCTTCAGCTTGACTTCTGTAAATAATAACTGCCCCACTCTGGGGGCCAACCTAGTGTGTTTCTCCTACCCTCCCCTCTGGGTGAGTTGTTGTCTTTCATTATGCATGTGCTGTGATCTGTTAACCTAACTGCTCCTGAAATGCCAAGGAGTGATTAGTTCAGCCTAGTAGCACGTCATGTTCCCCAAGGCTGGTAGCCACTTGTGCCCTGCTGCCAGTGACATATTGACTGTATCGATTTGGTTCTTGTGATCCACAAGCTAGGAGGCTTGTAGGGGCGAAAAGGCCAGTAATGATGCTTGTGGGCTGGTATGTCTTCTACCTTCACCTGCAAAGTTGGATTATTTCTGTCTGGAACATGCAATTATAATCTGGAGAATGGTGTAGGAGAATCTGAAATTAAGAGAAACCCTTATGTTCCTCCTCTTATGCCACGGGAAGCAAAGGGGAGCTTAGGGTCTCATCGGAAGTATGGCTTCATATACTCCTGAGAGTGTCCTGCTGAAGCCAGATTGGTCTGAGGTCACCATTCTCTGGGTAAACAAGTGTAGGGGAACCGTATGCGGACTCTGGCTGGAGAGAGCTGTCTCCGTATCCCATGCAAGGGAAAGTTGCATTTTGGTGTCAAGGAAGAAGGGTGGCTGCGAAGGTGGCACGGTGTATGTGCGTCTATGCATGCGTGCACGTGTGCGTGCACAGCCCAGGAGGGGCAGGTATGATGGGAGCTTCTTGAGCCAACCCCACCCCTTCCAGGGACTCATATTTTCTGCTTCGCCACCCCTTACTTCTCCATCCCTTGTGGCTTAATACCTGTGATTCTCCAGCAGAGAGGTGTTTCAGCACCTAGGAAGGGAGAGGAGAATCAAAGTTGGGGTTTTATAATGCCAGGACCCCAAAGCTGTATTTGCAATATCTCCCAGAATCAGACTATATATCAGCGGGTCACCATAATCTAAGATTTGAGGTCTTGGAAATAACTTAGAGCAGCAGCCCAGTCATGCACACTTGCTTTGAAACGTAGTTTACAGGACTTTAGATCCTTAGATCATTTGGACTCCTCAGAAGGCATCCCGAAGGCCCTGACTCCAAACAGGGAGTCGGAAATATGGTAATCTTTATCCTGTTATTAAAATTCTCCAAAAAAGGAGTGTTGTAAACTTTCTACTTTCTGGGCACCAGAATTGGACTCAGCAACCAAAGCTTTTCCATCTTACCGGGAGCCCTGCTTAGCAGAGGAGCATCCTGCATTTAGGAAACACTTGGAAACCACAGACAGCAGAAAGGGCACAGCTTGGTTCAGCTTCTCAGCAGGCACCCTCCTCTGCAGGTGGCCTCGTAGCTGAACCCGGCACCATTCCCCTTCCTCCAACCTCCAGTGAGGCATCTTGTGGCCCTGGGACGACTCTAAGGTTTGGCTTTGGGTTTATGTGTAAACCCTCAGCTCTCCAAGACACAGAATGGAGCCACTAAGAATGTGCAAATTGCTTATTTACCGATTTTGGGTGGTAGACTGATATTATCTCCGGTTTTTAAAATTACTGTAATAGTGTTAGAATCCATTGTTAATATACCCTGCTGCCTCTCACCTGTCCCATCACCAGTGTAATTGAAGATGGCTTCCTTATTTTTTTTTTAAATGTTAGAATCATATTATCCAAATGCATACACTTGGAAAATAGCTTGATTATAGTGTCAGTACATGGAAATGGAGGAGTAATAAAACTACAAGATGCAGCCACTTGGTTTGCTTCAGTTTTCGTCCAGAAAAAGGAGAGAAACTTTCCCTCTGAATTGCCCATTTTCTTCTTCCTGTCCCTTTCACCTCAATCTGATAAATGGGTTAAATCACACCCTTGGCAGTCAGGATACCCCCGGGAGGGGGCAGCTCATCTTCCCCCTACGAGACATGGGAATGTTTCTCTGCAGAGGAACCAAGGCCCCTGCTGGCTCCAGTGTACAGGGAGGAGCCAGTGATGATGCACTGGGGCCTGGGGACTCCCTCCTCCCTTGGGCAGGAGAGGCTGCACTGTTGCAGTGTTCCAAGCTCGGAGGGCTGGGAGCTGCTGGGGCGCTTGGGGGAGTATGGGGCAGTGCATGGCGGCGGGAGCAGAGGAGAAGTAGACTCTCAGGAACCTTCAGGAGAGGCTGAATATGCATCGAATACAGGCATCAGTTTGGTGCAATTTGGGCAATTTTGTCATAATCTGATGGCACTTGCAAGGATTTTCACTTTTTCCAGGAAGAGATGAGGAAATTCTTTGCTGTCTGCAGGGACAGGGAGGGGAAGGAGGCTTTCCCTGAAGCCTTCTGAGTAACGTCAGCCTGCTTCCAGACAGAGGATGGTAAGTGGAGTCAGGCAGACTCAGCTCCCAGGGCCCCCATCAACAGGCCTGCAGACAGCCTGGGCAGTCCTGCAATCTAGGAAGCTGCTGCTCAACACAGCACTGCAGCTGTGGCCCCGGCGATACTCCCCTGCAGATGTCTGGGAGCCGAACGAGTCCTGGGGCCCATCCGTTTGTTCCTGGGCTCCTTCAGAACGTGCCTGCCCTTCTCGATCTCACCCCCGCCTTGTTGTTATTGTTTGGGTTCTAAGTGGCCCAGCAGGAGAAAGACATTAGAAATGAAATTATTTTTGGTACACGCTGTATAATTGCCTCCTCTCCTTCCTGCTACCCCAGGCAGCGCCATCACTAGCAATCGCCAGGAACCCTTGGTCTGGGAAAGTGGCTTACTCATAGGCTTCTTTAGAGCAGCTGCTTTTGACAAGTGGCCTTGCTCACCAGTCCCTCCATCGCTGGCCTCATCACCATAACAGCCAACATTTACCGTGCACTTGCTGTGTGCAGGGCATTGTGCTCAGCACTTGACATGTGCTTTTCATTTCAACTCCCGATCCGGCAACAACTCTGCGAAATAGGAACTCTTGTTATCCCCATTTTGCAGAGGAAGAAACATGGCCTTACAGAGGTAAGTGGCTTGCACAAGGTCACACGACTAATGTGTAGGGTAGAGATTCAAAGGAATTGAATCCGTCTTATGCTAGACAGAGTCTAGAACAACAGCTCTCTCTGAAGAACTGTTGCATAGTACTTCTTTAACGAACTGAAGTGGTGGTGAGCTTTGCATAAGATGCCAAGAAGGTGAGGAGGGAGATAGCAAAGGGAGAAGGATGGATGAAGTAATGCCATGGGATTCTTAGATTTGAGGACCAGGAAAGCAGTGTTATTGTGGGGTCACTTTGGATCTGGGCCCCTCTGGATGAAATGCACTGGGCATGAACTTCGGCAAGCAATGGGAGCAGAGTGGAGGGAGGGTCAACTAAGCCTTCCAACCTGGGGGGCAGAGCAGGGGAGGAGGTGTGGACGGATCGTCTGTCAAGCCATCTGGAACTGTGATGATGTCACCTTCCGTCCCACATCTCATTGAGGTGAAAGGACGACAGCAACATTTGTGCCTTCGGTTTGCTTTCTTACTACCAAAAAATGAAAACGTGTTACATCTCCAAGACTAAGCTTCTGGATTTTACAGAAAGGTGTGGGGTGGGATGGCCTGGGATCCTGCGCAGACATAGGAGTGACTCATGAGAGTTCTTTTTAAAAACTAGCTGATCAGAGCTTTTCTGGTAGACAGGGCCAGGAGAGCGTTGAGTGTCCCCAGGCGGGACATTTCATCTGTGCATCAGTTTTTTCAGTCTCAAAATAAGGGAACTGTTTATATGTTGCCTGCTAGATGGAATTCCTAAGATTCGACAGCACTGAACACTCCACTGAAATGGTCTAATAACGTGTTCGTATTGTAATAAGCTAAAAGCCTTCTAGTCTGTTGTTGAACCTTACCATGAGTTTTATGAATGACGTGTACTAATATTGAGTCCCTCATTTGAACCTTTTAAAAACAATGTAGTATGGTAGTTAAGCCTGTGGGCTCTGGAATTAGATGCCCAGAATTTGAATCCTGACTCTGACATTTAGTAATGTGACCACGAACAAGTTGATTAACTTCTATTACCTTTGCTTTCTCAGCAATTAATTAAGGTGATAGAGATACGACAATTGAAAGAATCCCTGGCAAAAGTGAGCACTCCATAAGTGTTAACTATAGTGATTGTTATTGTTAATAAGTAATAAACTTTAATAAGAAACTTAACACTTTCAGCTGTTGTCCTTTTCCACTAATTCAGCCCCTGAGTTTACACCTCTGAAATTATGTTTCTAAAACTTTCACAAAATTCAAGCTTATATTTCTTATCTGCCATTACTTATCTGCACCAAAATTCTTTGGCACTCACCTGTCAGCAGCTCTTACTCATCTGGAGCGAGAGAGGGGTTCAGATTGCTTGTCATCCCTTTCTTTGAATTAGGTGCAGCTGAATTCGTTCCCATCTTACCCCACGGGAGCCAGGAGGAGGTATCGGTCTTCCTGGTGATGACTTTCCAAGGCCTAATTTTTCTTCCTGGTTTCTTGGGTCCTTCATCTACTGCCTCACGGTTGGAGCTTTCCCAATTGGCAGTGTCACATGGTGCCATGCACTCTGGCACAGGACACTTTTTATTAAAAATCAAAAATAAGGAGAACATACTGGTATACAAGGACAAGGAGTCTTTTCTTTCTTTTCCCAGATTGAGAGGGATGAAGAACTTCACACTGAGTAGATCCGCAAAACTGGCAGAAATGTATGCCCTCCCTCTTCTTGGGTCATTAATGATGCCATCATGTTTTTGGATGAATTATGGTCCTGCCTGGGAAAGGAAGATGGAACACAGTATCTTCTGGCCCTGAGACTCTCCAGTCCGGAAAGCTACTCCCTTTTATTGGCTTTTTCCTTTATCTATGAATCCTTCCTTGGAGAGGACTCGGTTGTAATTGGCATGCATCTGTCTCTGGCCGATTGCAAATGCTTACTGCTCAGTGACAGCAGATTTCAGAGGGCGCCGCAGGTATTCTGTTCCCAGCTCATCTTCCTCAGATCATTGCTTTTTGGACTCTGTGCTCTCTCAACTTTTTCATTCATTTATGGCAGGGCCAACGAGAGAAGTGCATCAACAAGCAGAAACTAGCATCCAGGGTCCCAGGCAGAGGATGGCAGGGCCCCCAAAGTGGATCCGTGTTTCCATACATGTTTCCTTGAGTAATGTGTATAGCTGAAGGTCTGGGATCTCCCTGGGTGATGAATGGCACAAAGTCTCCCCTGTGGCCAGTCTTCTGTGTGGAGCCATCTTAATGCTAATCTCTCAATTGTGCATTTCTTATCTTTCCCACTAGACTGTGAGCTCTTTGAAGCAGAGAATTTGTCTCATACTTCTTTGGAACCTGTTATAACCTAAAATGATGCTAAGCACTTGGTCATCACTGAAATTGTTGAGTGAGCGAGAGGGTGAGTGGGTGGGTGAGTGATGGGTAGGTGGAGGATGGCTTACTTCCCCAGAGCCACACAATCCCTATTTGCTTGAAGCCCAACAATAGTGCGTGGCAGTGTCTGAGCCATCCCCCACTAGAGGTATCCAGTGCATCAGCAAGATGCTTTATACCTTCTCTCTTTCATCCTCAACCAGCACTATCCAGCTGCCGTCAGCCGTGACTACACTATAGGTTGGCTGGAAATTTTCCACGGTTGTCGTAGGGCATGGAAGTGGGAGGATGTTGAATAGTTGGAGCCTGCTTCAATCAGATGCACACATAGAGAAGAAGGTATTGGGTGAGCTGTTGAGGAAACACGTAGAAATGTGCTTGCTCAGGTCAGCCTGGGGACCTGAAGACAGGTAGGAGAGAGCAGCTATTGGGCGATGTCCTTGGTGCTCTGGGTGGTTTCTGTGTTTCGAAGCTGGGATTTAGAGTTTAGAGAACTGGGCTAGCCCTTCATTCAAATGGTAAAGATAAGCATCCTTCTACCTGAGACCCTCCAAAAGCAGTAACAGTTTGAACCTATCTTTCTCCAAAGCATTTCTAAGAAGTGGATATACACCTCTGCTCATCTGTGTAGTTATTCAGTATAACGAAGAGATTCAGAGGACCTACTCAGAGGTCAGACTGACATGGACTCAGATCTTTGTCCCATCAGTAATGAGCTGTGTGAACTCTAACAAGATACTATAACCCCTTTGAGATGCAGTTCTTTAACCGTGGTACTAACCTGGCAGGGTTTTGTGCAAAGTAAATGAATCGTGCATATAAAGTGCCTGGCCCAGCACCTGACACGTGGTGACCGTTCAAAAAACATTTACTATCTTTATTCTTATAATCAGCAGCAGGTGTGGAAATGTCCACGGCACCCTTCCCAATCTGTGCTCCCAATTCCATCTTCTCTCTTGTGGAGGGAGAAAAGATGTCATTGCAGATAGGGAAACTAGACAAGCTGGCCCTTGACTCGTGTAGAGTGCTATCCTTGGAAGAACCCAGTGTCACACGGCAAGGGAGTAGGAGATCTGGATCAGAACTCCCTTCTGCCCAGGGTTTCCCTCCGGACCCTGCTGTCCTCAGGTCAGAGCCTGGAGCAGGAAGGAGCTCAGTGGCTGGAGACTGGAATGTGAAGTGGGGATGGCACAAGGTAAGGCCAGAGACGCAGGCAGGGGCCAGGCTATGAACCTTGAAGTCTTATGAAGGATACTGGACTCCCTCCTGAGGGAGATAAGAAGCCACCATGAAGGACTGGGTTTTCAGCAGGGGAATAACTCCACTGATTTGATTTGCAGAGGCTGCTCTGTGGGGGAACTGATTTTAGAGGATGCAAGCCTGGGAGAAGAGTAGCGAGGGAAGTTTGCAGTTGTCCAGGACAGCAATGCTGGCAGCCTGGACCAGGGAGTGGCAGTGGAGACAGGAAGGCGTGAAAGATCTGAAAAGGCATTCCAAGTTCCCCAGAACTCGGTGACTGATGGGCTACGGAGGATGAGGGGAGGGGAGAGCCAAGGTGATTTAAGGACAATGAAGCAAGAAAATTAAGGATGTCAGTCAAAGTGTGTGAATGGTGGGCCAGAAATCTAAGCCAGGCAGAAAGTAAAGGCAAGATAGACTGTGGCTACTGGAGGAGAAACAGAAGAAGCGGACTGGTGGTGTTGCTCCAGTCCGAGAACTGGCCCCCTGGGAGTGATTGAGTGAGGAAGCTGGGTGCAGAGGCCATGGGGTCACAGAGTGGGGAAACTGAGTTTATGCCTTCGGAGAGGAGTGGTACTCACTGATGGAGGGCCCGGGGTGCAACCGCGGGAGTAGGTGATTGAAGTAGACGGCGCTCTGGGAGATGAGGAGGAGGTCGAGGTGCTGGCAGGCCAAGGCGTTGGAAGCTGATTCTACCCAAGTTGATGGCACAACCTGGGTTGCAGTGGAAGGCGGCGAGCTAGGTGCCAGAGGCTTCAATGAAAGAGGAGAGGTGACCAAGAATCTATGGGTGACAGAGACAAAGAGCATTGGTGGGGTCATGGATGGGCAGTGTGCACCTCAAAGGAGCAGGGTCTTCACACGAGGTAGAGGAGGAGGCAAGGAGACATGGGGGGTGGGCCTGAGCGGCCTCCTGCAGGCTGCAGGGAAGTGGTGTCCTCAGCTGTGGCAGGAGGGAAGGGCCGGTGCTGCCCTGTGTACACACCGCCCTTCCAGGTCTCATCCTCCCGCTCTTCTCTTCTGCTCCCTCACTAGCTCATGAACTTACTGATCACCTTCCTCTCCGTCTCTACAGAGGACAGGAGAGAAAGAAAAGGAAGGAGAAAAGAGGGTGGTGAGTGGGTGTAAAGACATGGATGAGAGAGATGCACGGGGCGGAGGTTGCAGAGAAGAGGGAAGAAAATGGATGTGTTGGCATGTGTTGTTGCTCCGCACCCAGCGTGCCATAGCTAAGCTTTTAGCACGGTGTTTTCTCTGCCTGAACGTGCCAGCCCTTGACCTCAAAGGCTAACTCCTACTCAGCATTTGAAACTGAGCACAGGCGTCACCTCTTCCAGAAAGCCTTCCCTGATTTTCCTTCCTACACTGCTCCACCTGCCTGGGCTGAGGCCCCCTCCCGTGCTTCCCTAGGATGCAGTGTCGGATTGTAAGCTGCTGTGTTGTAACTGCCTCTTGACTGCTCTGTTTCCCCTACTAGGTGGTGAACTCCCTGGAGTCAGGAATGGAGTCCTCACCTCTTAGGCCCAGGGGCCGGCGCACTGCACTGTACACGGTGGGACTGTGTTCAGGGCCCCCCGCAAACACACAGTGATAAGACAGCAGCACTCGCCATCCTCTACTCATCCTTGAAATCTTCCACCTTATTACGGCGATTTAGACTGGAGGGATCCTGGGATGTCAAGGCTGTGAGGAACCGTAGGGACCCACACTAGCTCTCTGTGCCTGAGTGAGAAAATTGCACTCAGGGAGGGAAGTGACACATCGAGTCTCCTGGCCGCTTAGCAGCTGCCCAGTCCGAGACCCGTTCCCACCACACCAAAGCAGCGCCCTGCCCCAGGCCTGGTAGCCAGAGAAGGGGTGCACCCCACTGTGTGGCCTGAAGTAGCTGTGTGAAAAATGTCCCCCATTTAACCAGCTCTGAATATCATCCTCTCGTTTTTTCCTTCTCATTTCTGGGTCCCAAACTGCTGATTTGGTGACTCTTATTACTCAGCTCTGCTTCATTGCCTGGGAAATACAGGTATGTGAACTGCAAAGTAGGCCCAGGCTAGTGCTCGTGTATTTTGAGGGGTTCATGGCTTTGAGTGTCGCGGCTGCGGAGCCACCAGCATTCCCATTTTCTCGCAGGGAAGCACACTGTAGGCAAGCGGCGGCTCAGTATATCCGATGACATGCAAAAGCTCCCTGAATGCTGCGTCGTTGTCATCCATGATAACTAATGAGGTATACTGACTACGCCTGTGTCATCAGTCAGATCTCAGGGACTGGGCAGCAAGGAAGGGGACAGGAGAAGGGGTAGTTCCCCTGCCCTCCCCTGACCTGTACTTGGCAGGTGGTAGGATGTCAGTAAATACTTTCTGCATGAATGAATGAGGGAATAAATGAATACTGTCCTCTTGCAGGACTGAGCAGGCTGAGATTGGCTCAAAAGCACGTGGAGCAGAATGGCTGCAAGCCACGTGGGTTCCCTGAGCCCCAGGGTATGAAGAGGGTCTGCAGAGGGCGAGGGAAGGTGGGAAGGCCTCAGCAGAGCTCACAGCCATGTGCCTCCTTAACCACGACAGGCCACGTAAGCCTGGGAAGCGTATCAGTTTCCTGTGGCTGCCGGAACAAAGTACCACAAACTGGGTGGCTTAAAACAACAGAGACTTTTTCTGTTCTGGTCGAGGTGCCAGGAGGGCCCTGCCCTCTTTGCAGGCTCTCGGGGAGAATCCTGTCTTGTCCCCCCCAGCTTCCCCTGGCTCCTGAGCTCGTTGGCGTACGGCAGCATCAGTCCTCCGCTCCAATCCCTGCCTTCCTCTCCGCGTGACAGTCTTCCCCCTGCGTCTCTGTCTTCTCTCCTCTTCTTATAAGGATACCCCCATGATTTAGGGCCCACTCTAACCCTGTATGATCCCATCTCGACCTTTAATTGCATCTGCAAAGACTCTGTTTCCGAATAAGGTCACATTCTGAGGTTCTGGGTGGACATGAATCCTTGGGGGGACACTACCCCCTACAGGAGCTTCCTGCCTTGCTGGATCCTGGTCACTAGACATCTTTTGCTTCCTCTGGGGCAGGACGGTTTCTCCCCGAGTCACCCGCTTGGGAAAAGCTGCCCAGTTATCTAATGGAAGCTTCAGCTCCTGAGTTAGAAGGCAAATGAGGACGGGAAAGAAAGCAATTAGTACGACTGGGAGTCCGGGATTAGGAGGGATTCACTGACCTGCTGGCACGGTGGTTAGTGAGGGGTAAGGGAGGGGAGTTTGGTGGAAGAGAAGGGAAGAAAGGGGGTCCCCTGGATGTTCCAGAAAGGAGAACCCCATGGGAACCTGGATTCTGGGGGCACTTGGATGCAGGCCCAGTGAGGGTGGTGGCTGAGTGCACATGTTGAATGCCTTTTGTAGTCCTAAGGAACTCAGGGATTTGAAGTTGTTCACTCAATGTTCGTTCTACGAGCATTTATTAAATGCCTCCTGTGCACCAGCATCTTAGACTAATGCACTCATTTCACAGATGAGAGCACTGAGGCTTCAGAAGGCTGAGTGAGTTACCCAGGGTCTCTTAGGGGCAGAGTCAGGACTGAAGTCCAAGCCTTCTAACCCTCAGTGCACCCCACACAAAGCAATGTTCTCTTCTCATGTGCTCCAGGCTGCTAGGAGGGTCCCTGATCTCCACCAGGTACCAGTAATAATAACGACCCTATGTCTGGACAGAGCTGGACCATGCACAGCACGTGTGCGCAGCATGTTTCCAGAAGTCACTTCACTGCTGCTCCCCGATGTGGGGTGGAGACAGGGGTCAGGAGGCCTCCCAGCTGCATTCAGCTTTGTTGGGGTGGAGGGGGGAGGCTGGGATCTGCATTCCCCGTAGAGGAGGAGGAGATCTAGGGCCTCTCCGAGGCTAACGGGGACTCGCTCTCTGGAATGAACCCTGGAACCTGATCCCAGTCATTAAGCTTGCCCAGATGGCCGGTCAGTCCACAAGGACATAGGGGATGCTGGTGGTGCCAGGGAGGTTTTCTGGGCCCCTGCAAACAAGGAGCCTGTGGCCTTGCAAATTTACCTCCCTGTAGTCCCGCCGCCATAGCACCCACGTGCCAACATTTGAAGCTGCCTACAGCATCTCCCAGTGGGGCTGAGCCTTCAGACCCTGCCCTCCTGGGCCTTCCAATCTGGATGCTGGTCTATGATGACCTAGTCCATAGCAGAAGCTTGGTGATTACGTGTTGAATGACTAGAGTAAGTCTGGAGAGAAAATCTCCTCGCTGTGACAGGGGAGGGACAGTGTCGGGGAAGGGGATGTAGGGGATCTCCAAGGAGCTGTTCCCAGCCCAGCTTTGGGACTTGAGGCCTGTGCTAGCTTCCCGAGCACCCAGGATGCCAGGGCCTCCCAGCTTCTCTGGCTTTTATCTCTTCTTCATCCCTGAGCAGCTCTCTGCCCTCTGAGGCATCTCCCCTCACCCTGTCTCCATGGTAATGTCACAGCTGCAGGAGACCACGGCCCTGGTAGGGAAGAGGAGAAAGGAGCAGGGACAGGAGCACACCTGGCCAGCAGTGTCCACGTGCCTTCTGAGCAGTGGGCTCCAACAGGCCAGGGAGGTGCCCACACCAAAGGCTGGCTTCCAGGAGTGGCCGGGGCAGAGGGCCTCCACAGCAGAGCCTCTGAACATTCTTTGGTCCGGAAAAGGAGCTCTTGAACAGCAGGTGGGGTCTCTGTCCCCAGGGGGCTTCTGGAGGCTGGCAACTCGGGTGGTTCCCTAGGTGGGGCTCACAGCCGGTGCAGCTTGGGACAGACCCAGGTTCTCTGTGGCACAGGAAAGCCCGCTCTCCTGGGTGTCTCCATGTTCAGTCCTCCCCTGTTTTGCCCCATCCCTGTTCCACCAGATCACAAGTGCTGCCAGCGCTGGGGAGGGCAGGGCACCGGTGCCAGCCGGGAGAGGCCAGGGTACCCAGCAAACAGCCCCTGGAGCAGCCCCACGGGGGAGCTGGAATAATGTCAGAAATGAGCAGCCTGTCTGAAGACGGTTGATTTGATAGCGCCTCTAATCAGAGTCTCTGAGTTTCTGTCCATCAGACACAGAGACCCGAGAAAACCTAATAGAATGGACACGAAGAGCAAAACAATGAAAGGTAGAGCTGGAATCCAGCACGTTTCTTCCAGACCCACAGCACTATTCCTTGGGTCCCCCTGCCCGGTTTCTCTGAGATTTGGCAATCTGCTAATTTGTTGGGTTCCTTTCTCTTTTTTGGGAGGAAAGGGGTATTTTTTATTGATATATAATAGGTGTGTATATTTTCGGGGTACATGTGATGTTTTGATACATGCTTATAATGTGTAATGATCAAACCAGGATAATTGGAATATCCGTTCTCTGAAACATTTATCTTTTTTTTATGTTGGGAACATTCCAATTCTTCTCTTCTAGCTATTTTGCACTGTATGATACATTATTGTTAACTATAGTCACTCTACTGTACTATGGAACACTAGGCCTTAATCCGTCTATTGAACTGAACATTCGTACCCACTAACCCACCTCTCTCCGTCCTCCCCGTCCCCAGTCTCTGGTGACCGTCATTCTACTTTCTACCTCCGCTAGACCAGCTTTTTAAAGCTCCCACTTCTGGGCTTTCTATGCAAACTGGATTTGCATGGACCTTCATTGAAGTCTCTAGAATCTTGAGTCCTGGGTTCTAGTCTCAGTTCTGTCACCCTAATCGGTGGCCTGGGTATATTTAACTTTTTTGTCTTCTATTTTTTTTTGAGATAGCATCTCACTCTTTTGCCCCAACTAGAGTGCAGTGGTGTCATCATAGCTCACTGCAACCTCAACTCAGGCTCAAGGGATTCTCCTGCCTCAGCCTCCCGAGTAGCTGGACTATAGATAGGCACGTGCCACCACACCCGGCTAATTTTTCTATTTTTAGTACAGACAGGGTCTCACTCTTGCTTAGGCTGGTCTTGAACTCCTGAGCTCAAGTGATTCTCTCACCTTGGCCTCCCAGAGTGCTAGGATTACAGGCATGAGCCACCACACCCAGCCAATTTCTTATTCTGAAATGATAGGATTGGATTGGATGAAGTCTCTTCCAGCATTAACAGACTATAACCACCAACAGCTGTTCTTGTTCCATAGCCTTCTACCCAGAGCTGCATTTGAGGGTCACAAATCTTGCTTTAAAACACATATGCTATTAAGGTGTTCATTTTATAAGCAAATGCTTTCTTGCCTACAGCAGTATTCAGTTTACCCAAGTTAGTAATACCCACCACTTTTAAATACTGACTATATTATCTGCCTTATACACATCATCTTTAATCTCTGTGACAGCTATAAAGATAGGAATTCTTATTCCCATTTTGCAGATCAGGAAACTGAGGCTCAGAGATATATAGTAAATGTACTCAAGGCCACACAGGTGGTAACAACTGAAGCAGTTATTTTAGCCCAGGCCTGTCTGCTGCAATACCCCCATTCTGCCCCAAGTCACATTAAATCCTACTGTATGGCAGGTTTATCTTTTTCACTCTTGTCATGGTTCAGTCCATGGCTGGACTTTGAAGTGTTGCCCCAGTTCTTGGGCTCCTGGCTTGGAGAAATTGCGAGCCTTGGCCCACATGACGGAGAGAGATGACAGACAATCTGCACGTATGCATGAAGAATTTATTGTGAGTAAAGTTTAAGGGTACAAAGCAAAAGTACATTTCCTGAGGGGAAACGGGTCTGTCTCTGCAAGTGGAGAAGACCCTGTCTACTTCTAGGTTTTTCTTTTTATATGCTTTATATTTAGGTAAAGGTTAGTTATAACTATTCATAACTATACATCACTGCTTTGGGGACTGAATTCTTTCCAGGTATGGACATGACTTAAAGGTTATGTTCCAGTAATTCTTTCTGGTATACGTATGATGGGGAAAGTTCCATAACCGTTTATGGTGGTTTTTCATTCCCTGGTGGTCAGTGTTCCATGGCCTAATTACTCCATTCTTTAAAATTGAAATAGCTGTTCCCTTCTTTTTATTTTTCTGCAACCATTTCCTCCTTATTATTTTTCTCCGAATGTTTTCTCCTTTCTGCTTTTCCGATTTCTCTCACTTGTTTTTCTGTCCCTAACACTTTCATTACAATATATGCCACAATGCATTTTGATGACTTGCCTCGTTATTCCCCGCCCTGGCACTGTCCCCAGTATGTGAGTGAATAAGGGCATCTTCCTGTCCTTGGTGCTTAGTATACAGTAGACCCTGAACATTTGTGGAATGAATGTATGAATAAAGGAATGTGTATATTCCAAAATTTTGGAACTTGAGTGAGTTGGAGACTGCTTTTAAATATATTCATATACGTATAGTCCGCGGTGCTAGGCACAATAGTGGGCATTCGAGAAATGCTAATTCATATGCACACGTGTACACACACACACACAATCAGTGCTTGCTTGTGGTGGTAGACACACAGCATGAGTTGTAATAGACTAGCAATTTTTTTTTTTCCAGATCAAAACCGATACATAGCCTTTCAAATAAATGAGTGCTTTAATCTTGGCTGATGCATTTGGAGGAAGCTGTAAATCCCACACCAGTACAGGGGTGATTCCATGGTCTCTCCATCAAAAACCACAAAGGGCTGTGTTTCCCAGTAGCAAATATCAAGAAACAGTAAACACAGCCTTCCCTCTAATTTTTTTCTGGTGATATTTGTAAGCCTACACCTGACATTCCAAGTCGCCCATGTGGGCCAGAGATGACAAATGCAGTGAAAAGGAGGTCAAAGCATGAAACGAAGAAATTTTCGAGAACACCCTTTATCAAAAGATGAGGACTAGAAAATCACTTTATGATAATAATTTTAAAAAACCCCACACATTCTGTGTGTGTTACAGGGATATGTGCGTTTATGTATAAAAATTGCAAAATACCCAGGTCAGGCACCATTTAACTAGCTGAGCTATTGCCTCCGGCAGTTGTTTTTCTAATTGCAGGTTCTGGCCGTGTCACCAGCTAGCTGGGAGCCCGAGGGAAGCTGAGAAAGTCTTGTCCTGCCCTTTTAATCCCTTTTTGACAATCTGGCCTCCCCACTGCCCCGGAGGGCACAGGTCTTCAGTGCCTGTCCCCAACCCAGGCTGGTGCTGACCTGCCTGGTCCACCCCCTGGGGACAGCCCTTGGAACCGGAGGCTGCTGTTAGTTCAGCTTCCAGGGCTGGGACATAATTGGCCCTGGCTCTAATGAGCAACGCTTAGGTGACAGAGCCCATCACTGATTGGAACTGCTGCCTGCAGAGGGGCCAGGACCAACATCAACCCAGTGACCTGGAGTGCTGCCACTCAGACAGCCCATAATTTCCAAATTAGATACTTCTGAGGCCTGGATTTTGCCATGCAGAATGAGCTCAGAGGAAACTCTGGCAGAAGCTGGAGAAAGCAGACAGATGGAAATCTTACATGGAAAGGGATTTCATTCATAGCCAGCAGGGTCCCTAGCTTCCCCTTCCTCCTTTTTCATTGAGATGCAAACAGAGCTTCTGTTCCAGGGAAATCCCTGGATGATTTGGTCCTGGTTCTGGGGATGGGGGTTGGGATTCTGGAGCTCAGGGCTTGGGGGACCATGTTATTGGAGTCTGGAGGAGCAGCAGGAGGTGTTGGAGCCGGTGGGGTGGGAGCTGGCTCTATTGCACTCTTTCCGCCCGGTAGAAGCAGAAGTACTGTAAACTCTGTAGATCCATCCTCAAAGCCCCTGCCCAGAAATAGAACTGTACAGTCCATGAAGAAGCACTGTACAAGAGCACAGGGTCACTGTTTTTATTGCCGAGGACTCCCCTTCTTTCTGTTTACTTGTAGCTTTCTATAATTGAATGAACAGACAGTCATCAACTAATGCAACCCTCTGTATGAGGCATGTGTCCATTTATCGTCCAGACCTGCTGAAGAAGAGATTCTATCTGATGTGGCCGCCGAGCCTCGCACAGGTTGAGTGACACATTCAAGGCAGTGACACAGTCAGGATTCAAATACAGCTCTGTCTTTCCAGCAGCTGTCGGTGCACTCTCATCTGCTGCTCTCACCACAGTATTAGCTTAGAAGAGAAGGACCGAGTTATCTTTGTACCAGCCCACAGGGCCTAGCACAGTGCTTTGCACGTAGTGGACACAGATGCCTGTTGGTTAAATAAACTGGATGCATTTGTTCTCAGAACTTGCCTGCTGAGCTGGTTGGGTCATCTCCCAGCCCAGTGGCTCTGGTGGTGGTGGCTGCCCCTCAGGCGATGCACACAGAGGCCCACAGTGGGCTTAGTGCTTCATTTGTTCGTTTTTTGCACCAGGTGGAGGGTGAATTCCATTTGGGACCATGCTGTCTTTTCTTTTCTTTTTTAATTGTGGTAAGAAACACACACCATGAAATTCACCATCTTAACCATTTTTTAAGTGCACAGTTCAGTAGTGTTAAGTATATTTACATTGTTGTACAACAGATCTCTAGACTTCTTCCATCTTGCCACACTGACACTCTATATCCATGAAATAGCAACTCCTCATTTTTCCTTTCCTGCTGCCCCTGGCAATCACCACTCTCCTTTTTGCCTCTATGTATTTGACTACTGCAGATACCTCATGTAAGTGGAATCGTACAGTATTTGTCTTTTTGTGCCTGGCTTATTTCACTCTGCACAGTGTCCCCAAGATTTATCCACGTTGTAGCACGTGGCAGGATTTCCTTCTTTTTGTTTAATTGTATTTTATTGGAAAATAATAATTGTATGTATTTAGGGGGTGCAATGTGATGCTTCAGTACATGCGCACATTGTGGAATGAGCGTGGCAGGCTAATTAACGTATCTATCGCCTCACGTATTTATCATTTCTTTGTTGTGAAAACATTCAAAATCCACTCTTTCAGCAATTTTGAAATATACGCTTCATCATTATTAATTATAGTCACCTTCCTATGCAAAAGATCACCAGAACTTATTCCTTCTGTCTGACTGAAATGTATGCACCCTTTGACCTTTGACCTTTGACCAACATTTCCCTTTCCTCACCTCCAGGCTCTGGTAATCCCTATTCTACTCTCTAGTTCTATGAGTCCAAATTTTTAGATTCCACATATAAGTGAGATCCTGTGGTATTTGTCTTTTTGTGCCTCGTTCGTTTATTTCACTTAGTATAATGTCCTCTAGATTCATCCAGGTTGTCACAAATGACAGAATTTCATTCTTTTTAAAGGTTGTTGAATAGAATTCTATTGTGGATCTATACCCTATTTATTTATTTTTATCCATTCATCTGTTGACGGGCACTTAAGTTGTTTCCAAATCTTGGCCGTTGTGACTAATACTGTAAAAAACGTGGAATTGCAGACATTTCTTCAACAAACTTTTTTCAGTTCCTTTGCATATAAACCCAGAAGTGGGATTGCTGGATCCTATGGCAATTTTGTTCTTAGATTTTTGAGGAACCTCCATTCTGTTTTCCAAAATGACTGAACTAATTTACTTTTCCACCAACAGTGTATAAAGGTTGGCTTTTCTCCACATCCTCCCCGACATTTGTTATTTTTCATCTTTTTGCTAATAGCTGTTCTAACAGGTATGAAGTGATATCTCATTGTGGTTTTATTTGCATTTCACTGGATGATTAGCGATATCGAACATTTTTTCATTTATCTGTTAGGCTTTTGCATGTCTTCTTTTGAGAAATGTCTATTCAGGTCCTTTACCTATTTTTTAATAGGGTCATTTGTTTTCTTATTATTGAGTAGTTTGAGTTCTTTATATATTTTGGATATTAGCCCCTTATCTGGTATTTGGTTTGCAAATATCTTCTCCCATTCTGTAGGTTATCTCTTCTCTCTTGTTAATTGTTTTTTTTTTTTGCTGTGCAGAAGCTTTTTAGTTTGATGCAATCCCATTTGTCTGTTTTTGTTTTTGTTGCCTGTGCTTTTGGAGCCATATGCAAGAAATCATTGCCCAGACCAATATCTTCTAGCTTTTCTTCTATGTTCTCTTCTAATAGTTTTACAGTTTCAAGTTTTACATTTAAGTCTTTAATCCATTTTGAGTAGATTCTTGTATAAGAAGTGAGATAAGTTTTCAATTTCATTCTTTTGCATGTAGATAGCTAGTTTTCCCAACACTATTTATTGAAGATATTGTCCTTTCCCCATTGTGTGTTCTTGGCCCCTTTGTCAAAACTTAATTGACTGCAGATGCATGGGTTTATTTCTGAACTCTCTATCCGATTCCATTAGGATTTCCCTCTTTTTTTTTTAAGGCTAACTAATATTCCACTCTATGTATGTACCACATTTTCTTTATGCATTTATGCATCAATCAACACTTGGGTTGCTTCCACCTCTGCTATTGTGAATAATGCTGCTATGAATGTGAGTGTGTTCATGGGTGCATCTATGTTCACAGCAGCATCATTCTCTCAGTTCTTTTGGCTATATTCCCAGAAGTAGGATTGCTAGGTTATATAGTAATTCTATTTTTAATTTTTTGAGGAGCCTCCATACTGTTTTCCATAGCAGTTGCACCATTTTACAATCCCACCAACAGTGCACAAGCATTGCCATTTCTCTGCATCCTTGCCAACACCTGCTATTGTCTGTTTTTTCAATAATGGCCATCATATTGGTATGAACTAATACCTCACTGTGGTCTTCATTTGCATTTCATTTAGATAATTAGAGATGCTGAGCATCTTTTCATAGGTTCATTCATTCTTGGTGGAGGTGAACAAGGAGCCCCAAAAGTGGCTAATAAAGGAGGCAGATGTCATGGGGTTCCCACACATCTCAGCCTGGGTCCAGGGAGCCTCAATTTTTACAAGAACACTGAGTGAAGGGTGAAGATTTTCTGTTTTCCCCTTCAGCCAGGACAAGGTACAGAGATGTACTAATTTGCTCTTGGTTCAGCCCACTGGGAGACAAGAGGGGGTCACAAGTTACAGAGGGAAAAGCCAGGGCTTTGGAATCAGAGGAGTCCAAGTCCTAAGCCTGCCTTCTGTGGTCTGTGTGACCTGGAGCAAAATACTTAACCTCTCTGAATCCTAATTTCCTCATCTGTAAACTAGATTATTGTGACAGATCCATGTCATTGTACGCTGGTAAATGTTTTAACAACCAGCGCTCCAAAAATAATAATAATAATAATGATAATGTGCTGATCTGAAGCATTTGCTGCTTTCATTGTGAAAATGCTCAAATTGTAGCCTGAAATTGAAATTGATTTCAAGCTGCCAACCCACTGTCTTTGAATGCAGAGTTGGGAAGAAAGATCCACACAATTGGCTCCAGCACACCACTGGCCCGTATGCGAAACACCCTTCTCAGTGTTTGAGATGTGTCAGGTTCTCCATTAATATTCGTTCCCTTCCTCTCCTCCTCCCACCAAAGGGACTCTGGGTGACCTAGATAATAAGAAAGGTTGCTCAATTCTCCATGTTTATTCAACAAATCTATATTGACCTTCTATTGCATACAGCAGCCTGTCCTGGGAACAAAGTATAAACGTGTGGAGGGGACTTTTAAAAAATCATGTGACCTAGCCTTGCCTTCAGAGATCTCAGCTCGGTTCAGTGGCTCTCCCATGTGCTGGCACCTCTGTCATGCAACATGCTAATCACGTATGTACTCGTTTCTCCCACTGAGCTGCGGTCTCCTTGAAGAGACAATGACTATGTCTAATTTATTTTCGTATCCACATTGCCTAGCATTTTGAAGATATTCAATAAATCATTGTTAAATTATTTCATGAGCTTGAAATCTACCCGAGGAGGCAAAACTAATAAATCCGAAACAGTCAGAGAATAATACAAGAAAATAGGCAATCATAATTACAAAACTTCTCATTTGATAAGAATCTCACTGCTTCAAAGTATTTTCAGCTGAAACAGTTAACGCTTACTGCATGCTTGGTATGCCAGGCATCGGTATAATCACTCAGCATACATTATCTTGTTTAATCTTTACAGCAACTCAATCTTTACAGCTACCTCGGTGGGGTAGGTGCTGTTATCATCATCTCTGCTTCACAGATGAGTGAAATGAGCAACAGAAGTTAAGTAGATCTCTTAGTATTTTTTGTTGTTGATATTGAACACGTAGAGCCAGGATGTGAACTTAAGATTTGATGCTTACTGCCCCAGGAAGTAGAGAAAGCAGATGTTATTCTCACTTGATAGGTGATAAAACTGTGGCTTAGAGAGAAAGAGAGAGGTTAAGTGACTTGCCCAGGGTCACACAGCTCATAAGATATAGAGCCAGGACTATGACCTAGGCCTTCTAATTTTTAATAAAATAAATAGCATAATATAAAGTATGGTGTGAGGTACTATAGACTGCAAGGGCTAGTTCAGAGAAGGGTGACTACTGGGGTGTCCAGTGGTCAGGGAAGCCTTCCAGAAGATGTGCGGGTTGAGTTGGACTCTAGGGAGGTGAGGGTTGACCTGGATCGGTAGCGTGATCGCCCGTCCCCCAGCGCACTTACACGCACACACCGGTGGCCCTGCCCCCTGCTCCTCAGTATGGAGTGCAAGGGAGAAACTTCAGGCAAGCTCACTTCGTCTTCCGGAAACCACAGAAGTGCTTGGCAGCTGCTGCTTTTCCCATGTGTTTATTTTTCAAGTTATTTACACGAAGGATCCATCGACCTCTAGGCTGCCAGACAGCACTGCCCTTTCTCCTGGTTTTCATCTCTGACTCCCGGAGAGGTTGTCATGCTTCCAATTGCCTGGAAAGTGCCTGTGCCCCACATTTAATCTGGAGTCAGCCACCTCTTGTTCTGCAGGCAGTGTCGTGCCGCAGCAGCTGAACCTGAGCCCTGGGTCTGTGCTGGAGGAGGTCGCGTGCAGGCTGCCCTGCAGGCCCCACAAGCTGGTGGCAGGAAGGCCGGGGATGAGTCGAATGTGTTGGGCTGGAGGGGGCCAGAGGAGGGGAGAAGAAATGGGACAATGGGGTCCACTCAGGCTCCTAATTCATCCCAGGTGCTGACTTTGTCCTGTGAATGTTTGTGTTTTGAGTCATGTAAACTGGTAAACTAATATTTCCAAAAAGTTAAAAATCAATTTCTCAAACAATTACATGTCAAAAATTTACTTAACTCATTAATATGGGAACCAGCAGGATGACAAGGCTGGGTTCAAAAGGGGATGCAAGGAAAAAAAAATATATATATATATATATATATTTTTTTTTTCCAATGGGAGAAACCTGGAATGAGATCGCTGAATTAGACATGAAACTTACGATGTCTTACAAGGCAGAAAAACCATATGGTTTGGTGCTATCTTCTCTACTTGACGGAAATCATTCACATATCATCAAGTTTTCTACCTGTTAACATCTATCTTATAAGGCTGTGCCCCTTAAGGATAGTAGATAGTAAATAAACAAAACGCATCCCCTGGAGAATCAAACAACCCTTAGGTGGGCTTGCAGCCTTACTTCCAAGTTCTGAATACATCTTAACAGCTCAAAGGAGTTCTTCAAGTTGCTGAGTATGTCTATTCCAATTATTCATTCTGGAATTGGGAAAATAACCACAGGGTTGGGTGGAGACCCACTGGTCCCACTGTGAGAAGGACCCGAGCTAAAACTCCGTAAACCCCTACTCTGACTGATGGACCGCAGTGAAGTTTTGGCTTTCCGGGAATTAGTGTCATTCAGAGCCAGTTCAGAACAAGTGTCCAGTAATCCCCTAAAAGTCTGATTACTGTTTTTCCTGATGCACAGTCTCCCTGGTGAGAGGCCAGACGACCCTTTGGGGAAGATTAGGAGAAACATTAAATTTTTGGCAGTGTGCCAGGGTTCTTCCTCAAGAGGACCTCCCCCCCATTCAAGGGGTTCTGCATGTGGAAACTGGCTCAAATCTGGGATGGACTAAAGGGTGCAACTCTTTGTTTTGGTGATTCAAGTTAGGCTTCTGTTCCTTTGACCTAGATCTCTTCTGCATAAAGAGATTAAATAAGAATTGAGTAGGCTGCCTATCTACCTCTCTTCTAAGGATACTGTGATCAACCAGCCAACGCCACAGGTCTCAGACTGTTCTAATAACTGCTTTGGCCTGGAGACAATGTAGGGTCTGGGAGAAGAGCCTGAGAGGAAGAGTGTTGAGTGTGAGTTCTGGTCCTGCCTTTGCTACTAACTAGCTGGGTGACACTAGGCAAATTAATCAGCCTCTCTGGGCCAGCTTCCTCAACTCTTAAAGAGGGAGTACTCACCCTGCCTTTCCTGGCCCGAGGGCTGTCGTGAGGACTGTGAAAAGTACAGCGCTGTCTTTCACCGTGGCTGTGTTTGGCACCGGTGTTTCGGACGGTGTGAGTGAGGAGAGCTGGTGAGATCCGTGGAAGTGCCCTGGCTCAACCGGTGGGATGAGTTAGTTGCCAGCATTTCAAAATAAGGGGATTTCAAATAAAAGTCCAAATTTCTGTCTTCTTTTGAAATATATTGGAAGTTCTGACACATTCTCACAGGACAACAATAGACTGAGGGTCCCGTGTCTCCAATGTACCAGCCCCCTCCGGCTGCTTCATTTGCGAACATGGAATTCGTGCAGGGGCCCCCAAGTGCCAGGCACAGCACCGGATGCTGGAAATAGGTGCATGCACAACGTGAAGAGATACAAACCACGCAGCGAGACAAGTGCAGCGACAGGGCTGGTGGCAGCCTAAGTGATAGCTCAGGGAGCAATCAGTTCTGCTCCTGGCTAGGAGGAGCCTCTGCTCACTACACACCACCCCCAGATTCCTTCCTGGGCTTCGAGCCATCTTGCTCTGACTTTGGGGTGACTTTTCACTTCTCTGGCAGTCTCTCTGGCTCCAATTCTTCGAAGACCCAATTGGTTTGTCTGAGTATATTCACTTGCCAGATATTAAGCCATTTCTGCTCTTTTTTTCAACTATTATGCCACGTTAAAATCTCAGCCTAACCCCCCAACTGTTCTCCCATGGCAGACACCATCTTGCTGGGGGCAGCTCCATGTCATGCCTGTCACTCTGCTAGCACAGCATTTATTCATTCACCAAGTTTTACTGAGCACCTACTATGGTGTGTCTCCATGGGAAGAAACATCATCCTTTCCAAAATCTGTCCTCAACTCACATGATCTGCTCCTGTTGGAAGGACACCTGCAGTTCCCAGCTCATTTGCATAGCACAGGTGCTTGACATGTCTACATTGAATGAATGCCAAGCCCTCGCCTCTCACCCGCCCAACTTCCCAAGGCATCTCCGGTTCCCTCCTCCCCCAGGGGTCTAGGATGTGCCTCAGCTCTACAGTGTCGCCTTGCCAAAGCCTCCACGTCAGACTCTGTGGGAGTGCAGAAGGAAGAAGTCTCGACGGGCTTGGGGGCCAGGCGATGGCTCCTCTAGGAGGTGGGCTTTGCCCCTTGAAGGGTCGGCAGGATTTGGACAGCGGGAATGGAGGCAGGTGGAGAAACAGCAGCATTCGGGGCAGGATGGGGCAAACCGAGGAGGTGGGAAAAGCCACAGAATGGGTCAACTGCAGCTGGAGTCTTGTCTTCCGCAGGGGGAGGTGGCAGGTCTCATTTAGGGAGGTTGAAAGGAGAGAGCTAAAGAATCTGGACTTTTCCCTTCGTGGAAGTCATTGAGGATCTTTTGATCAAAGCCGTGACATGGGCCTAAAGGCAGGGCTTTGGGAGTGGACATGGTGGGCGTGTGCAGAACGGGCAGGAAGCGTGGCTGAACGTGACAGTGTGGGGGCCCCCCGAGTTCCAGCCCTCCTCCCTCCTCCTCTCTCCTCCATCAGGCCCTGGCCTGTGGGCCTGGTTTCATACGCACAGGCCCACTTCGTCACAGCTCCTCTGGAGGTGGCCGTGCAGAGCTACCCTACTCTTTATCAGTCTTTCCCACCTTGGGAGAATGAGGCTGGACCGCAGGCCTCTCCGGGAAGCGAGACAGAGCTTGAGGAAGGGACAGGCAGACTACTTTGCCAGCGCCCTTGGTGAGGACAGTGAGCAACACCAGGGCCCTCTGTCCCTTCCGTCCTCCCGTTCCTTGTCTCTTGGCCGCGGCTGGGACGGAGAGAGGAGATTAATGCTGCTGACAAGAGAGCACCAAGATGCAATTACTGAGACACCACCTCCTTCAGAGGGGAAAACATTGTGGCAGTGACTCCTGGGCTTATGAGAGTGGGGAGCAGCTCAGAGAGGGAGGCAGGAGTCTCTGTGTTTCCAAGAATAGCCAGGGAGCTCCCCCAGAGCTTGGGACGTGGTTTCCGGCCACTGCTCCTCTGTGCTGGTCTGGCTGCTGGGAATTACAGTGGTCGGCTGGTTACCTCCCAGGCTGGGCTGCCCCAGGCTGAAGCCAGGCCCCCTGGCCAGTGCTCCGGGCCACCCCCTGGCTTGGGTGCTCGACTGGCCTATAGATCAGAGATCTCATCAGGACTTCGAGAGAGTGTCATAAGACTTCTATGTCTTCCTGTCTCGAGGCTCCGTGTCCCGGGTGACTCACTCACGAACTCCCTGTTTCCTGGCTCCAGTCACAGTGCTGAGGACTTCCTAGCCGAGCTTGTTTTATCACACTCTCCGTGGTTAAATCTAAATCCCATCCCTAGAGGCCTCTCAGGATCCTTTTGTGGGTCTTACCCTCATTGTGGCCACAGACACCTGCTACACACGTGCAGTAACCATAGCAGACAATTGTTCCCTGACCGACAGGTGAGGACGGCCCAGGAGCTCTGAGCATCCTCCTTCTGCCCCTGGCCCCTCAGCACAGAGAGGGCTGGAGACCACACGATGGCAGGACTGCATGTTAGGACCGGTAAGATGGAGACTTGTGTGTCCTTTGGTGCAGCCACACATATTTGTTAGAAAAGGAACCCGAGGACAGAGGAGAGAAGTTCTGCTCTGGAGATTGCACAGTTGGAAAGGTGGAGCAGGTCCCGGGCCAGAACTCAGGTGCCAGCTGCTGCCCAGAGCTCTGTCCCTGCCTGCCCCTGTCCCCGTGTCTGTCCCGTGGACCACTCATGCTCGCTGACCCTGCGTGCGCGTGTTTGCCTCTGAGGCGGATGGTGAATTTGCCGGCTGGCTCACGTCCTCTGCGAGTGCTGGAGCAAGCAGCACCTTCCTTTCTTTCTCTTTGTCTTTTTCCTTTTCCCAGAGGGTGATATGGAAGCCTCGAATACTGCTTCCTTCTTCTGGTTCTCACAGCCACTTCCATCCGCCCATACCAGGCATTCTGGGCGGTGGGGCTGTGCTGGAAACTGCAAATTTAATAAGAAACCTGAGAGAGTTCACCCAGGAAAGGTGCAGGAGTAGGGAAGGATTTAAATTTATGATTTAAAAAACAGCATCACGGAGCCTGAGCAACTGCCAGTGTAGCAACGGCGGGGATGGACGTGGGCACGACAGGGCAGGGTGCGGCCGTGCGGTCCCCTGACCTCACCCCTGGGGGTGGAGGCTGGCCACTGCTGTATCTAGAGGCAGGAGCAGAGGTGGGACAGGTTTGAACTTCCAAGGGCTGTGATGTGCTACAGGAGCTGTTCCCAAGTGCCCCGAGGGCATCTACACAGATCCGGATTCACTCAGCACTTGTGTGGCCCTCTTCTCAGCCCAGTGCTAGCCTGGCTCATGAGTCAAGGCTGCAGACAAGGCCAGTGGAGGCCAGTTAGGCATCTGTTACACCAGCCCATCAGCAAGTGTGGTGGGCAGGACGGAAGGTTCCTTGCAGGCCCCTCCCTCTGGAAACACAGAGAATATGCCTTACCGCCGGTGACAGCACCGTCTTCACTTGCGCCAGACACCAGGTTGCTAAATGGTGCTATGACGACATCTCAACAGAGCTTCTCTCTGTTTGACTGTACATGACCAGTCGGCAGAGGCCAGTGGGAGCAGGCTTTGACCATGACAGAGAGCACATGGGTGTTACAGCCAAAGGAGCCTGGGTCTGAATCCCAGATCTGGGTTTATTAGCTGTGTGTCCACTGAGTTTCCTGGTGGAACACCCGCGGGGAGCAAACAGCACCTTGTTCCAGGAGAGGCGGCATCCTGTCTGCACACATCAGCACGGAGACCTGCCAGGGCTTTCTTTTTCTTGCTTCCACAACTACTTGCATCAATCTATATTGTAAAATGTGGACATGGCAGGATTATTGTGGGGATTATCAGCAATGTGGGTAAACTATCCCCAAACTTCCCATCTTGCATGTGCAGTACGTGAGTCTGGGGACCTCACCACACAGTGGAAAGAGGGGCTTTGCAACCAGACACACCCAGGCCTCCACCCTCCGCTGCCACTTACTATCTGTACTAGGTCATTAAACCTCCCACATCATCTGTAATCAAAGGGTTAATAATATTTACCTTTTAAGGTTGCTTTCAGAATTAGAAAGAAGGCATGTAAAATGTGCAACACAGTAACACAGTGTCTACTATAGTCAATAAACAGTAGCTACTATTACTATCACTGTCGTGGTTGGTAAACAAGAATGTTTCCTCCGGCTCTGGCAGCAGCCCTGTGTCTGACCCTCAATGCCAGGGGGTAGAAACTAGTCCTCCCAGCAGAGGTGACTGTAAGAGACACTTGGGTGGTGAGGGTGCCTGGGTGATCAGGCAGATCCACGGGGATGGGGCTGAGAGATGCTCCGCGGGCTGCATCAACTCCATCATCAGGGAGCCTGGACAAGGGGTGAGCTGGCGGGTGGAGCTTTGCACACAAGAAGTAGAGTCTATGCGTCCCAGGAGGAGTGAAGCAGACCACTGAGGTCTAGCAGGAAGCCAAGGGATAAGTGTGAGTCAGATGGAGAGAAAAACCTGGGAGGACAATGAGCAGCTCCCTGGAACTCACAGACTCAGTTCCCTGGAAATGCTCCAGAGCAGTGGCTGGGAAGTACCTCCAAGGTCAGCCCATTCCCAGCACTGGCTCTGGGGACAGGCTGACCTTGTTAGAGTCCTGCTTCTGCCATCTACGAGCTGGGACTATCGATAGATTGTTGAAGTTCTCTGGGCCTCAGTCTACTGAATAATGGGGACATTTTGAGGATCAAAGAAGAATATCTGATAAGGAGTGTCACTGTGCCCAGAACACAGTAGGTGCTTAGAATGACTGGTATTAAAAGTGGATCAGTTGACAGATATTAATTCCCTTGTCTTCCTTCTCTGCTTCTCTGTCTCCTTGCCTCTCAAACCAGCAGCCAGTGCCATGCGGGACGCATATCTGACACTCCATCCAAGGGCGAATGAGAAGGGGACTCTCCCCTGTGCCCGGGAGGAGTTCCTGCATCCTTGCCTGCGGGCGGGAGGAGGATGCGATGCCTCGGGGAGGCCTAGACAGACCAGGCGTGCTGCGGCCCAGCCCCTTCACGCAGGTGCCTGAGTATGGGAGGCGCCTATTTTTTTTATTTGAGATAATTTTAGACTTAGAGAAGAATTGCTAAAGTAGTACAGAGAGTTCCCATATACTCTTCACTCAGCTTCCCCAATGTTAACATTTTACATAACCACAGTACAATTATCAACACTCAGAAAATAATATTGGCTCAATGTTATTAACTAAATGACAGATTTTATTTGCATTTTGTCAGGTTTTCCACTAATGTCCTTTTCCTGGCACAGGATCTAATCCAGGATCCCACATGACATTTGGTCGTCACATCTCCTTAGTCGGCTGCAATCTGTGACAGCTCCTCACTCTGTCTTTCCTGACCTTGAGACTCTGGACAAGTCCGGTCAGGTGTTTGCAGAATGTGGGACTACTTTAACATCGTGATGGAGTGGGGAGCGCCGCGTTTTGCAGTCTTGCTGTAATATTTTTGCGTTTTCTTATATTCCTCTAGGCTCTCAGAGCCTTTGCTTCTGCCAAAAATCTGTCCTGTGGCGTGAAAGAGCCCATGCAGCTCCAAAAGTGGTAGGAAGTTACTCTGCTTAGGGTGTTATCTTAGCCACGTCGCCTCCGCCCTGCAAAGCGTGTGTCCTCTTTCCTACTCACCGTCCGGCTGTGCTCAAGTCAGAGCCTCCGCTGTTGCGTCAATCCCCTGTCTAGGGGTAGACTCTGAGGATGGGGGGCTGGCCCCCCTTGTTCAGTGCGGTATTCCTGGGTCCTAACCAGTGCTGCACAGTATAGGGGCTGAATGAACATGTGATGAATAAACGAGCAATCGCCGTTATCATCAGCCACCATTTACAGATGGCCCGTGGAGTGCACAGGACGGGTGTGCAGGTTGCAGAAGCAGGAGGCATGTCATTTCCCCAAGGAACGCACAGCCCTGCTCGGGAGACAGACAGAAAAACAGACATGAGAAGCTCATGTACTGGCCAGATAGCCGAGCAGAAGACCTCTTTCCAGTAGCGTGGATTGACCAATTGGAAAAATTCTTCGAAAAGGGGATTCATTAAAAAAAGATACCGCAAACATTACATTTGACCTTCAGAACATTCATGTACATTCATTTACCAAACTTTCTGTTTATATTCTGAGTCTTCTCTTTGAGTACGAGTCCACGGATTAGAGCGTCGCCTCACCGTATTTGCATAAGTCTACCCCTAATGCTTTATCTACATTTCAGGGTTTTTTTTAGTTTTCTTTTTATAAAGCAGAGAAAAGACTTAAACTTATAAAATGATGTAAGTATAGACTCTTAGATTTTCAGAATTTTCAGAGTTGTCTCATTCACATACTATATAACTAGTTGGGTTTTTTGTTGTTGTTTTTAGCAATTTTCCCCCAATGCATGCCGCTTACTTTCTGTGGGCGTCATGATTGGAGAGCAATGGTTAATCCAAGGTGCCAGTAACTTGGAGGTCATTGGAGAGCTGCTAACTTGTATGACCTTTCGTCTCAATTTAGTTGTCACTGCTCAGCTCCCTCTCCATGCTAACATGCCCCAGATGCTGGAGGCGCGAAAGATGAGTAAGGCACAAACTTTGCCATTAAAGAGCCTAGGGGACAGCAGAAACAGACTTGGAAGATTTTGATACCACATGCACCAAAAAGAACAAATCATGTGCTGTGAAATTGAAGCGGAATTAAGTAATTCACCCTGGGAGCAATCAGAGAGGGCTTCTTGGAGGAGGTGGCTCAGATGGGCAATACAGACCATAGTAAGAAAGGAAGTTACAAGAGTCTGAGACCACTGAGCATCATCCTCACAAACAACCCAAGCATACAAATGTTCTCTGAAGCAGAAGTTGAAGGTACCAGTGGCAACTGTGCCCACTTATTTGCTGTCATCAGTGTTTGCCCCAGAGAGAAGCAGCATCCTAGGGCCCCGCCCCCATCACATAGACCCTAGCATATTGTTAGCCTTACAGATAAGGAAGGGGGTGGGATGACAGAGCCAGGCGTCCTTGAGAGAGCCCAGTGATGCACTGAGAGAGGTGTGAAGATAAGGGGCGGGGCCCTCCTCCCAGGTCACCAGCAGCCCTGCTTATCGGGCTGGTGCACGTGGTCGATTCCAGACCTTGATTCCACGAAGACGGAATGTTTTGTTTCAACCTGCAGCTCGCATTTCAGTTGCTGAAGAGATTACCGCTTCTCGGGCTGTAAGTGTCATTAGATGATCAATTGTAGCAAGACAAAAAGCAAATGCAACCTTTGGGGAGAGAGATTTGTTTTTATGGTGTCACTTTGAATATCAGCGGGAAGGAAAGAAGCCCAAGGGAGCCTGTGCTTCAGAAGCTGTCGGACAGGGGCCTCCAGGGACAGGGCGGGAGACTCCAGGCAGGGTTGGGGAGGCGTAGCAAGTCACTGCTGTGCCCAGAAGGCACCAGCGTTGCCTCAAGCCTCCCCAGCCTCAGGAGTGCTCATCCTTCTGCCGTGCCACCCTTTGCTGGGGAGGGCCAGGTGAGAGGACACCGGAGCATCACCCTGACACGGCCTTTGCAGTTCAGCAGTGTAGTAACAGCTCAGTTACCCCTGATACTGTTGTAAAACAGGGACACAAACGTATTCTGGGACCTGGCAGTAAATGTGAACTGTGTGAAACCAGCTGGGTGCAGGACTATAAGGATTAGTGGGGACTGTGGTAAACTTAAGAGTACATGTCACAGCCAGCTGGGGCTACACGTGGTGACAGGAGGGAGGGACTTTCTGCTGAAGCTTTGAGGCACATAGTGGGGGTGGGGAGCATAGGGTAGAGATGTAGCTGCTTGCTTTTCCCCTTCATCCATCCTTGGAGGGCAGATACAGCCCCTCGCTCATGAGCTGGGGCCCTCCTCTGCCTTCTTCAATCTGTGTGCCTGGTGACAAGGGGGCTGCCTCTACTGAACCCTAGCTTGCTGTTGCCATGCAAGAAAGCTGACCCAGTGTTTCCAAGATCTTACCATTCTTTTCATAAGAAAAGCTAGAGATGTGTATTTTCATGTTAAATCTCCCATTTTAAATCTTGGCAATAAATTCCAACTTTTAAACAATGCTACGTGAGCCCAGCAAATCATATCTGCAAGCTCAATGTGGTCCGTAGGCTACCAGCGTGCAACCTCTGGGCCTGGGTGGTCGGGGGTGAGCTCACCAGTGCCGAGTCTCTGTTTCTGGCCTGGCGGAGACCATAACTATCGGGTAGGCAGCCTTGCAAAGAAGGAATTTTCCAGGCTGCCGTCGCCAGCCTCCGTTTTCCTGCGTACCGAAATGGATTGATTCTGTGTTATGGTCTGTCCAGAGCTGTTACTGGCCTGAGGCTTATGACACGTGTCTCATTGTAGGAGGACGGCAAACTCTGGTTCTCAGATACGAAAAGGCTTAAACTTCTCGGATGGTGACTCTGGGAGGGTGCGCGATTTGCAGGTGGAAGCCGAGATGCCTCAGCCTGGCAGGGTTATTTGCACGAACTTGGCAGCTGGAACTGATCCCCGAGAAGAGCCTCCCCTCCTTCTTGCCACAGCCATCAAAGCTCTCCCGTCAGCCTCTGCCTCGGGGAGCTGTCACAGCCTCATTACTGCTAATTCATCTTCACTTAGTGCATGAAAAGGCTGATTTATCAAATTGGGTGGGGGCGCAGGAAGTTTGATTAGCAACATTATGTTGTTTGCCATGATGGGCTCAGAAAACTTAGCTCATCTCTGTCCCAGGAGCCCCAGGATAAGACCGAAATGTTTATGTTCTGCCTCAGAAATTCTCGGGATTAGAAACCAGCGTGGTGGCTCCAGCCTGGGGTGTTCCTGACAGGAGCCTTCTCAGTTTCTCTCCCCCCGCCCTCCCATAAATGGGTCTCTGGAGTAAATCGTGCTGATTTGATATTAGAAGAGGGCCCGGTGTGAGCAGGGTCCCTGGTCTAGCCCACCATCCTCTCCTGCCCGGGAGTTCCCTTTCGTCTTGGCATCTAACAAGGACAAGAGGTTCAGCCCTTTCTTCAGGTTCCGGAAGGGAGGCGGGGAGGAATGGGACAGAAAACCTCCCAAAGACGTTGTTTCCAGAAGCAAAATGTCACAAAGAAGCCTAACAGGCCCCACGGCCCTGCGCTGCTCCCTGAACATTCGGGGGATGGGACATGGGCGCGTAGCTGCAGGTGCCTGCCTTCTCCAGCATCCACAGGGCAGACAGAGAGGAGTGTCAGGCTTGGAAAACAGCCCTTGTAAAGAAAGGTTAAAAGCAAAGATTACCGCCGGGAAATGAACTGGTCTGGCCGGGATGGTATATGCACGCGGTGTTCCCGAGTGCGGCTGAGCTCGTCTCTGTGAGGACAGGTCTCTGGGAGTGATGAACACACACAGAAGATGGATGGATTCAGGTTAGACTCGGCAGAGATACTCATTGAGGCTCCAGAATTAATTATTCTCCTTTAGCTGAGTTAGTTTCTTTGAAGATGCGGATTACGATGCTAACACCAGTGACCCGGATGGGGCCCTTTCTAAGAGCCAGACAGAGAGCCATGTAGGGTAAGGCAAGGGGACCTGTCTAGAGACCTTAATTGCAATCCTGGTTATGAAAGCAACTTGCTCTGGGGACTTGGGTGAGTCGTTTCGATTTTCTGGTTTTAGTTTTTTGAATCTGTAAAATGAAGAGATTAGATAGTTTCTAAGATTTCTTCCAGTGGTAAAATTCAATGTCCTACATTTGCCAGGTTAGCCACCAATAAAACAACTGAGTGTGTCTTCTCACCCAGAGACTGTGCTAAGGGCTTGATGTATCTCATTTAATCTTCAGAATAACCCCGCGAGGAAGGCAGTCTCACTCTGTTTTAGAGCTGTCCAAAGCAGCACTATCGCTGTCAGCTTCCACCAGCACCAGAAACACTCATTAAGCGCTCACCAAACGGTGGCCTTCCTAGCGGATGCTAAGGATACACACAGGTTTAAGACGAGTTGCCCATCAAGGCTCACAGATGCAGCAGAGAGACAGGACAGACACAGAGCAAAGCAGGTACCAAAGAACACGTGCCTAGCAAGCGAATGGAACCAACTATTAATTCAATGGCTCCTGAGTGAGCATATAGGTATGATTGACTCCTAGGTGGCCAAAAGAAGGTCTAAGCTGGGAAGGTAACATTTTTTATAGGATGTGAGAGTTTGCAAGACACTTTGGAATATATCGTTTTACTTGATTCATCTGCCACTCTCTGAAATTAGGTATGCCAGCTCTCATTATTAAGTTATTCATTATTAAATTGAGAATTAGAGATGTGGCTCTTCCAAGGGAGCTGGGTCATCCTTCTGCCTGTCGGACCTCTGCACGGCTAGACAATATAATCCAGTGCTGATGATTGCTGGATACCTTAGAGAGTCGCCTGGGCCTTATCGCATTTCACACTGGCCCTACCCCTGGGGCAGAGATGTCTCACAGCTGTCGTGTCCTTGGAATTTATCAGAAAGGCTGCAGGCCAAGCGGGACTTCTTTTTTTCTGGAAGATCTACAGGGAAGGGTCAAGGCTATTGCAAATCTGCGTGGCACACACGGAGAGGACTTTAACCAAGGCTGCCTGCAGGTGCAACAGTTCAGGGCTTTGGGCTCAGGGTTGCATGGTGAAAAGTACATGGTGGCCATGGCTGGAGTCTCTCTGCAGTGTGCAGAGGATTTGGAGCCACAGAGAAATAGGGGGATTTCCTTCCTTCAGAATCCTTCATCCCAGCTTGGGTCCTTTGCCTGGGACCCTCACACAGCCTCTTCTCTCTGGCAGCTGTTGCATCCCTCCTAAGAACATTAACTGCCATTGATTGAGCATCTACCACTTACTGGCCCCTTCATTTGCATTTTCTAAGTGAATTTCACAACCACTCCAATGAGGAGGGGGTTATTGTCCCCATTTTACAGATGAGAAGACTGAGGTCCAGAGCAATTACATTGTCAAGGCCACACTGCCAGCAAGTGTTGGAGGTGGGACTGAAACTCATGTCTATCTGTCTGATTAAACAAAAACAGGCCACTTTGACGTGCCTCCTTCAGTTCTAGATCTAGAAGGAAACTACTCTGTATTCTGGTCATCACTGCTTAGAGAAGCCTCAAATGTTGGGGACAGGGAAACTGCCTCCCTGCTCTCTTCTGTGCTGTGCCCACGCTGCTGCTCCTCCGAGGGGGCTGCCAGGAGCCCCGGCGGGGCAAGATGCCCAGACCTGTCGCACTGCCTGTGGTGGTGGAGCGAAAGGAGACACCAGGGAGAGCAGGAGGAAGTCAGGCTCGGGCCCACACTCCTCGGCTCCACCCAGATTCCGCACGTCCCATGTCCTCAGAGCCAGCCCTATGCCTGGGGACTCTAAGTGGTGTTTTCTGGAAAACGTGCCATTGCCTAAGGGCACTCAGGGCTTTGGGGAAATTTCGGTGCAGCCTGGACCTCGATTTCCCTCTTTATAAGGCTCTGAGTGTTCTTACTGGGGCCATATGGAGCCAGTCTGAGACCTGACAGCCTGGTGGGAAGAGGCCCTGGACACACCTGTGAGGGAACCATATAGATGAAGCCCTGGCCTGGGACCCCGAAAACCTTACTCCTCCCGAGATGCAGACTCAACTCCTGGTATAAGGAAAGGAGTCTGGGTTCTGGAGGCGGATCGATCTGTGTTCATAACCCGCTCCACTGGGGCGAACTTGGGCAAGTTACTCACCCTCTCTATGTCTTCATCTGCAACATGGGAATAATATCTGATCTCACGGGAGTGTTGTGTGGGTAAATGAATTACAGATGCACTTCACACAGCGCCTGGCATGCGATAGGAGGTCAGTAGCTGTTCTGTTTGTCATTAAATAGGTGTTAGCCCCCACCTCTGTTCCTAGCAGCTGAGCCACTGCCCTCTGTGACAGGGAGGACATGACTTGTTAGGCCAAAGCTGCCATGTCTTTGAGAAAGGGGTCCAGGCCATCGAAGGGGTTGCCAGGGCTTGTCCCCAGGGCTCCCTCTGGACTGGACAGAGCTCACAGAGCAGTCGGAGCGGAGGGAGAGTTTGTCGGCCAGACAGGAGACCAAATTTTATAATAATGGAACCGCAGGAGAGCTACCCTGAAGCCTGGCTCGCACCCATCTCGTTTTTTGGGGGGGTGGTGGTGAGGGTGAAGGTTAATGAGCGATCCAATTTTTTAAAACATTTGTTATAGAAAATTTCAAATACATACGAAAGTAGAAAGAATAGTATGAATCTCAAGGTACCCATCACCCACCTTTGCCCACAATCAATTTATGGCCAATTTTATTTCATCTCTACCCTCACCCTCGTGTTATTTTCAGGTAAATCCCAGACAGCATACATTTCATCTGTAAGTGTTTCAGCACGCATCTCTAAAAGATAAGGGCTCTGGAAAAATTCACCGGAATACCATTGCCACACCTAAAAATTGTTCTCCGCAATTCCTAATATCATTGAAAATCTACCGTTTAAATTTTCAGTTGTCCCGTATCTGTCAAGGGTTTTAACACATTGGTTTCTTTGGATCAGGATCCAAATAAGGCCCACATGCTGCAATTGGTGACTAGGGCTTTACAGTTTCTTTATTCTAGAGGCTTCCCCTCCATCTCTTTTTCGTTTCTTTGCAATTGATTTTTGGAAGAAACCAGGTCGTTTGTCCTATAGCATTTTCCACAGTCTGGATTCTGCCGATTGCATTCCCGGGGTGAAGTTTTGCCTTCGATCCTCTTTAAGGTCTTGAGACCAAATAGGTATTTGTGTGGGAGTCATAAAGTCCAGCCACACTTGCCCACCCCCTCCATTGCAGGAAGGGCTCCTTTCTCCTTTGCCAACTGAAAAGTCCCCAGTGCTGGCCTGCTGGAGCCAAAGGGTGGGGGACGTTGGAAGAGGGGCTGCTGCGGGTCCCAGCAGTGCGATCATGGGTCATGCTACTACCTGGACTGGACCCTTTCTCCATTTTCATAAACAGGAATGTCTTTTCATAGAGCGGAGCAATTTTCTGCCAAATAGTCGGGATTGTTTTTCTTTCTTCTAGAGCAATAAGGTTCAGGATTCGTGTCCCTCTTGACTTTCAAGAGCATGTTTTCTCAATTCTTTCCTGAAATTAAAGTAAAGGTCAGGAGGCTGGTCTGAGACCCAGCCCTCCCGGCTCTCCAGCTCTGGCTCCGGCTGGCTGGGTTGCTCCGTGTCTCCTGGGGCTTAGGTGACCCTGCCCAGCCCCCGCCCCCATACACTGAGTTCAACTTCCCAATTCTTTTCTTTGTGGGGGAAAATTGAGAAGGAAGGGAAAGAGAGAGAGGGAGAGAGAGAGAGAGAGAGAGAGAGAGAGAGAGAGAGAGAGAAGGAAAACAGTGCCAGCATGTGGGCTCCGTTCTGAGTTTAGATCTCCAGAGCGATTTCTAGAGGCTTCCTTCTCCCCACTGTGTTCCCTTCTCGAGAAGGGGGCCCTGGGCCCTGCCCCTCCACCCGCTTGCCACCGCCAGTCTTCTGCCGTGCACGTGTGCTGGAGCAGCGAGGATTTTTAATCAAAAGGCAGCAACGCAGAGAACAGCACCGCCACCACCCGCTCAGCGTCACTGGGGCCCTTCTCCCCACCCCCTCCCCACACTGAGTCACTCCCGCTAACAGTTAATTAATTTGTGACACTTTGACAGGTTGTGAGGAGACATTTTTACAGAGCCATCAAAATCCGCAGGGACGGGGCTGTCAGGCAGACACCCCTTCTTGCATTCACTGTGTCTGCAGACCCTGCCTCACCCCACCATGGCCCCGGCCCTGGAGGCCTGCAATGAGGCCAGGCTGGGAAGCCCTGAAGTCTGCCACTGCCTGGGCCTCTTGGGTGCTCCACACTCCCCGGGGACACCTGGGCAGACACAAGGACACCTGGCCACCTTGGGAAGAAGCAGAGAGTGGGGGAGGGGAGGATCTGGGAGGAGATCCCCCCAGCTGAGCCTGCCCTGGTCACTCTCAGCTCTGGCCTCCCCCGCTCCTAGACAGCCTCACTCAGGACTCCTCCTAGCTGGGTGAGGAGCTGCGTACACTCCAGCCTCTCTCTGGGGACCCTCCGCCCCACCCTCACCCTCCTGCACTCAGCAAATGCTCTGTGGTCCTGGCTGGGGCTGATGTGAGGAGATGGCTCCCTGGTGGCCTCGGCCTATTGCGACTTCTGTCCCACAGTGTGGTGCCAATCTGGATGCTGTCAAGCTCTGGGCCCCCAGGCTTTCCAGAAGCCCAGAAGCCATCCCCACCAGCTCTGTGCTTCCCTATCCACAGACTGCATGTCGTCTCTGACACCTCCCTGCCTCCCCACATACCTGCGCTCACTTTCATGCGCACGCATTCTCTCCCTCTCTCTCTTTTTTTGCCCAATGCTGTATAACCCTGGGTGCCACAGTGATGGCTCCAACCAGCTGCCACTGTGACTGGGACCCAGAGGGGTGAGGGGAGATCTCAGAGGAGGCTACTGGTACCCCTGGAGAAGGCTCCAGGAGGAGAAAAGACTGCAGGATAGAAAAAGACATAGGGACTGGCCCCTTCACACGTGAGCGAGGTACGAGCTCCAAGACATCTCTCAAACGTTTGCGGAGCACATAGCACTGGCAGGCTCCGTGCTGCAGAGTGAGAACACCATGGCAGATAAGACAGATGTGAGCCTTGCACTGGGTAGCTCGCAGTTTGGCAAGAACAGACACTAAACAAATCATTAGACAAATAATGACTTAATTACACCTGAGCTAAGTGGCGCCAACGAGCACGTGCGTTGTGAAAGCATTCGGCAAGAGGACGGGCTCTGAGTTGGACTGGCAGAGAGCTTCCCCGGAGGAGGGGCTGGTAAGATAGTCCTGCAGGGTGAGGAGGAGGAGGAGGCCAGCCAGGACAGGGATCCTGCCCTCAGGAGGCCAGCCTGGGCCTGACTGTGAGTTGGGAAGCCGGAGCCCCAAGGAGGGAGAAGGTGGCTGCCTGTGTGGGTAGGTTTATGGATTTGGTGACAGCAAGCCAAGCAAATGCCTAAGGCTAGCTCCTATTTTTGCTGTGAGGTAGGAGGCAAGGACAGGGACTGATGGCCAGGTTTAACCCCAGGGAGCAGGGGAGAGGCTTTGAGCAAGTAACCTGGGTTACCAACCTCAGGCCCCCAAGACTGTGCCCATACTCCTGGCCCCAGGAGGGTAGGGCCAGGCATGGCCGGAGAGCACAGTGAGAGACTTATCCAGCTGTTCCATGCTTGTTAAAGAAACTTTGACACTGTCCCCCACAAATAACATATCGAAGCTCTGCTGCCGAGCTGCTGCGTGTCTGTGCTAGCTGCCTCTAGAGAACTCCAGGTTGGACTGGGAGGCTCCCCATGCCTGGGGTGTGTGTCGGGGAGGTGTGGGGGCAATCGGGAGGTGTCGGTGTGTGGCCTCCCCTGCCACCTGTCACCCCTGAATGGTACTCCAGGCCACTCTCTGGGCTACCGAGAGCAGGTTCTCCCCACCCCTCGGGTCCCTAGTCCACACAGGTTCCCTCATAGCAGTGCTGAGGCTGCAGTCCGGAGGGAGCCCAGGACAGAGTCCCCTTCCACGCTAGCTGGGAAAAGCAATCGGTGTTTCTTCCCTCAGAAGTGACCGCTGATGCGTGGTTCAGACCCACAGCCTCACCACGCTGCTCCCCTGTGCACCTGGGCCTGGGATGCCGGGGAAGCCCCACAGGGGTGAGGATGGAGGGGTAAGCAGTGAGCCCTGGAGGGTGCCAACACCCATCGCCCCACCTCCGCGCCCTAGGCTCTTCTCCAGCCCAACATTCCTCTCCATTCCTCCTCCTCCTCCCCTTCCTCCTCCCCAGAGACCCACCACGGGCCCCAGCCCCAGGGCCCAGAGGCCCTGCTGTTCACCAGGTGGCTGTGCCTAGGCATCTACCTGCTGCAGCCTTCCCCAGTCCAGGCCCAGAGGGCATCCGTGGCTGCCCGGCCTATGGTTTTGGGAATGGGTTTTCGTTTCCTCTTCCCCCAGGCCAGAGTGCACAGGGCATTGTTCAGTGAGTGACTCTTCTCCTGTTCTCTCAGGAGTAGGAAGGAATTGGGGTGCCTACCCCCCTGCTCTTCCATCCCCACACTGCCTTTCTGCTGCTGCAGGGGATTCTGAGAAAGGGTCCACCCCCAAATCTCGGCTGGAGGAGGAGGAGCAGGCACCGGTTGCCCAGGTCCGGAGGGGAGCCCCCGCCCGCTCCCTCCCATTTCCCTTCCAACCCAAGTTACTCCAGAAAGCTGCTTTTGAGATGCAAATGTGAAATGCTTTTCTTCCTCCCCCTCCCTCTACTTTTTCATTGAAATGCTTCCAATCTCAGAAAAGAGGAAAAAATGATGTGTTTAAGACAGCAGTGTCTCACCTGCCATCGAGCCTGATAAGGAATTGTTAAATTTTAATTAGACAATTTGATTCCTTCAAGTGCCAAACTTTCAGGGAAGGCAGCACGAAGCCTTAAGCCGAGACGGAAGCACAGGAAACAGGGTGCTGGGTTTGTGCTGCACCGAGGCTCCCTCATCCCCCACCTCCCTGGCTCTGTGCCCCGGATGGCACAGAAATGAGAGAGAGAAAGAGAGAGAGAGGGTCCTCTCCTCTCCCCTGCCTGGACCCACCAGCTTTCCTCCTGGGTCCTGGCTGCTCTAGCAGATTGGCCCTTTTGACCTCACCCCACCAGCCTGGGGACTACAGGTGACCACACTCTCCAAGCTCTTCCTTAGAGAAATGGCAGCCTCCAGCTGCGGAGCCTTCAAGGAGCTTTCTTCCTTCCACCACACTTGAGAGAAGCTGGTTTCTGTGTACAGGCTGGGGAGCCTGCCATCCGGGGGTGTGCCTGGGAGGGCAGCCCCCATGCCCACCTCCACTCCCCAGAGGCCTGCCAATGTCCCTCCCCTCCTCTCCTCCCCATCAGCCGTGGTCTCAGCAGGGCAGCCTGCCTCAGACAGCCTTTGGTGGGCCACATCAGCCTCAGGTATTTGGGTTTGCCCAGGACTTCTCAATTTGAGAGCTGGCTAATTTTCAAATTAGACCACACCAGAAAATAGTAGCATTTATAAGGCACACAGGGCGAATGGCAGAGGCTGCTGAGGTTGGAAAGGCTGGCCTCCGGGTTCCGCTCGGCCTGCTGTTTACACACCCCTTGGCTCACTCCGGACGTCTTGTTGGGAAGCTCTGCTTGGAGCTTCTGAAGAGAGTCACTATTATAGCAGGCTGGGGTTAGGCTGGATGTTAAGGAGATCTTGGTGGGCAGGGGTACTGAGCACCAGAATGGATGATTCTGGAAGATCTTTTAGTAGATCTTTGCCCTTCTGAGCTAGGGCAGAACAATGATTACTGGAGACAGATGAGGAGCAGGTGATCTCTGGCACTTTGGTGGCCCGAAGCTCGCAGGCCACTCTCAGTCTTCCCCTTCCTCCTGGCTTCCGCCAGGGCAGCTGAGCACAAAGAGCTCAGGAGGCCCCAGAGCACCCATGGAACCTCGTCTGCAAGCATCTGCCAGGGGAGGGTGTGGCAGGGAGCAGCAGTTGCCCTGCTTTGCTGCACAGGGAGGTGGAGACGGTATTTTGGGGGAGAGGCAGCCACTCCTTGAACGAGACCGGGCACAGGCATCTGCAGGGTTAGCTACTCCATCCCTCTCCTAAGAGATGTGATCAAGTAGCCACACCTGTAAACGCTGAGAAATGGCAGTGACCACACACCTACTGGTGTTCACTGAATACTTGTTGACTGGGGACTGTTCCATGGAGCTTTTGTGTATGAGGCAGAAACCACCTGGGAGGAAGAAGGAGGTGGCATTTAGAGGGTGGTGAGCCAAGTTGATCATATTTTCATAACCCCACATTGAAGTGGTTGTTCTGACAACAGATTTTTAAAAATAATATGTGATCTTAATTATCTGAAAAATCTTACGAATATTAGAATAATGTACCATGGATTAGGCATTTAGCCAATCTCCTTTTTAGAAAAGAACAAGAAATTCAAACTGTCATGGCAAATGCAGGGTGCCGGGTTCTGTGGGGCTTGGCATTGCCCCTCCGCAAGCCCCAGAGTGAACAGTGATCTCATCTGGCTTCCCGGGAGCCAGAACCAGGCCGGCACTGCTGGCACAGCCCTGAGCTGCCTCAGTAGGAACATTCCCTCTGCTTCCTCCCACAGGCACAAGCTCTGGCCTGATGGAGAAGCTCCTCCCTGCGCCTTCTCATGGGACAGGCCTTCTCATAGGATGCCCCTTGGAGCCCAACAGCCTGTGCAGCCCAGAGGCAGGAGGCAAAAAGGAAGGCATGGGCTGGAGCTGCAGCCAGGGAGCCCGGGACTGCCAGGTTTCCTTGGGCCTTCTGAGAAAACGCCAGCAGAGAAACCCCAGGAAGGCCCTGTATTTTATCTGTTCTAAGGTGCACATTCCCCACCCCCATTTGTGTCTCAGAATTCAGAATGCATTTGACAATAGATGACATCTTCGAGCTGTCTTGGGGTTTGATGGCATTTTTTTTCTTTCCCAGTGGTACATGAAATGATGGTGCATCTCATTCAATTTTGTCTTAGAGCCTATGAAATGTGATGATTAGTATTACAGTCACAGGCTATAGGAGCTGGGCCAGGAGAGCTGGATCTTCCAGGCCAGCTGCTACCCCATTCCAAGGGTCACTTAGGTTTATCCTGCAGCCAGGGCCCAGGGACAAGCTTTGCCTTTTCTTTCCTTTACTTCCTCCCAAGGGTTTGGTTGTTGCATCTTGGAACCCTTACCCCTTCATCCAGCACCCCCCCCACCCCAACTCTCAAGGATGGCCTTAGGAAGCAGCATGTGGTAGCGGCAGGAGCCTGGGAGGATCTGTGACCCTAGTGGGCTGCATTTGGACAGCACCAGTCACTTCATCTCTCTGAGCCTCATGCTTGTTTTCGGATTGCTTGTTTCATTTAATTCTTTTCCTTGAATTTTTCTTTTAATAGATGGGTCTCGCTCTGTTGCCTAGGCTAGAGTGAGGTGGTATGATTATAGCTCACTGCAACCTAGAACTCCTGGGCTCACATGATCCTCCTGGGTCAGCCTCCTGAGTAGCTGAGACTAGAGGTGTGGGCCACCATACCCGGTTAATTTTTGGATTTTTTAAGAGACAAGGGTCTTGCAGTGTTGCCCAGGCTTGTTTCAAACTCCCGGCCTCAACTGATCCTCTGCCTTGACCTCCCAAATTGCTAGGATTACAGGTGTGAGTCACCATGCCTGGCCACTTGGTTTGATTTTTAAAGTTAACATTCTTGAGGGCTTACCTGTGCTGGGCATACGTGCATCATTTTACTTAATCCCCACAACAATTATTACTATCCCTATTTTGCAGATGGTAAAACTGAGGCTCAGGAAAGCCAAATAATCCAGTGAAGGCCCCAAAGCTAGTAAGTGGTAGAGTTGGGACTTGAACCCAGGTTTTCTGGTCCTCAGCCCATCTGTTATACCAGCTCCTCTCATCTGGAAGGGTGAATGTGCTGATATCCTAATTCCTGCTCAGCTTGATATATGGGGAGAGCCAGCTGGGCAGCCCCTGCTTACGAGAGATGGCAGCCCCAAGAAGGCAGGGTGCTGAGGACATGGAAGGGACCAGGGCTGGTGCTGGGGATTAGAAGACAGCCTTGTACCAAGATGCTGATAGGGTTTACAGGCATTTAGGCATTTTTCATGTTTTCCTATTTTTTTCTGTAATGTAAATATACTATGTATGTATCAGCAAAAAGCAATAAGAACAATCAAGAATAAATGCTAAGTTAGAAAATTAAATACAGGAGGCCTTTTCGCAGCCCTGGGTGCAGGGACTCGGCCTTGCCCTGTGAGTGACCAGCACTCAGGGGAACGGGTGCTCACCTCCAACCCCATCTGACCCATAGTACCCACATTTGCCATCAAATTGTGCTCATAATTTTAAGTGCCGGTTTACATCATCCCTCCTCTGAGAAGCTCTCTGTGAACACCCCAGGCACACGCACGTGTGCGTGTGCTCTCTGATCTCCAAACGTCAGCTGTCGTGGATGCTGTGGTGTGCCCCCCCGAGATGCCCTGCAGGACTATAGCCTTCATCCCCAGCTCCCGGGAGTGCTGGCAACCGACCGTTCGTGGTGATTGCCCACCGAGGAAGACAGAGGCCTCTTTCAAGGTCACACCATTTCCCTGGGCTAGCCACAAGCTATGACGTCTGTGAGAGGGGATTAAAGGCCTGACTCTGTTTCCCTCGTGGAGGCCAGACCAGGAGAGGGACTAAGGAGGTGGGGGGCAGGGCAGAGAGCAGGATGGGGGCAGTGAGTGTGCCTAGCACGTCTGCAGGCCCCGACAGTGCTTTTTGCCCAGCAGGTTCAATAGATGCTGATTGAGTCAATTAATGTCAGAAGCAGCCCAGGGTGCTTGATCAATACATAAGTGCAGGTCTCCTGCTGTGTGCTCCAAATGGGAAAAGGGACTAGCTGGCTTTGCAGAATGCGGCATCAATATGACACGTGCTTCATTACCTTGGAACTGGAAGACTTGCTGCATGGTGGCATTCCGCGTCACCCCACATGAAATTCGGCACTTTGCTTTCCCCGAAGACTCCAGAGTGGTGGTGCTGGGTCTGACACATCCGGTCTGCCAGCTCTCGGCAGGGGAGTATGGATGAGGAGGAGAGGTAGACAGACCCTTGTCCACCGTCCCCTCTGACCGGTTGCCGTAGGTATGCCCTGCTCACTGATGAGGACATGGCACCACCTGAGTGGCATAAACTGATGGTTTTCAATTTTGGGTAGCAAAGCACCTGGAAATCACAGTGCTTTGTACGGAATGCCTTGGAATGCTGATAAATTTAATTCTATTGTGTGAAATAGGAACACTTTTGTTAGCAGAAAGCCAACTATATTACGCATGCATTATGTTTCAATCACAACCAAAACACAGGCTGTCAAGCTCATCTACGCCCGATGCCTCCTGACTGTGCTGCCGAGCCCCGCAGCTCCCTCTCCTCCCTGAGTATGCTGCCGCCAGCCTCCCAGAGCCCCAGGCAGAAGTCCCCGAGTGGTCCTCCAGTCCTTCTCTCCCTGCTCGCCCATCCCCCTCCCGCCCCACATCTACCCAATGAACAAGTACCGTGACGTTGACTTCCAAGCTGGCTCCTGGTTCTGGACACGCCTCTCCATCCCCATCCCCACTGTCTGTTCATTCAGGCGACAGTCGTCTCTTACCTAAATCACAGCCGTAACCTCACTCCCCCTCTGAGCGCTCTTCTATACCACAGCAGCCAGTGACCTTTCTGGAACACCAGTCCAGTGGGGTCATTCCTCTGCACTCAACCTTTCAGGGGCTCCCAAGCTGACAAGACCCACTAGGACCTGTGCACGTCCCTCCAGTTTCGTTCTCCTCAACCTTCCTGCCATGCCCTACATTTTTTGCCAGACGGAATCATTTGCTGTTTGGGACCCTGGTGTGTTCTGTCTGGCTGGAACATCTCCCCCGACTCGGGCACTCGGCTAACTCCTCCTACTTCATCCCTGATGACACCTCCTTCAGGAAGTCTTCCCCCCAGGGTGAGAGGCCCATTCCTCTTATCGAGTGGGTCTTGCCAAACCTCGTCATCTCTTTCTTGGATTCCTGCTACAGCCTCCCAGCTGGTGTCCGGCTTCCACTCTGGGCCCTTCCCATCCAATCCGTACACCGCAGTCAGAATCATCTTTTCCAAGGTCTCTGACGTATAAAAAAAAAAAAGGTGGGCGGAGTGTATCTGATCGTGTGGTTCCCGCTGCCCTTAGGATCAAGTGCAAACTCCCAGCACGACTTTTAAGGCCCTGATGATCTCGAGTATGGCATCCTTCCCAGGTTCAACAGTTGCCAGGTCCTTCTGTGTCGGCTGTCCCGGGTCTCTTTGAAGCCCTCCACTGGGGCCCCTGCCCTCTAGCTCTGTGCTTGCGTGTGCTGCTTCCCGTGTCCAGACCCTTCCCCTTGACTCCCCAGTCCCTACCCGGCTGATTCCTGCGCAGCCTCCGCCTCCTCTGGAAGGCCTCCCTGAATATCTAAACTAGGTTGTGCATTTCTCTCCATCCCATTTCTTAGGCCCTACCACCCGTAGATTTAATGGCTTGATTAATTAAATTGCCTGTTGTTTCTTTTAGAATGTGAGCTGCAGAACCATGTATATTTTGTTCCTGCCTGTGTTTCTGGCACTATATAGAACGGGGCTTAATAAATATTTATAGAAGGAAGAATGAATGAATGCCTATTTCTGTTCCTGCCACGGGAAGGTGGAAAGCTGAGCTAACTTATCTCAAGTACGTGATGCAGGGGATGTACTTAAGTGTTCGTTGAAAACGAATGAATGACTGATCAGCGCTGTTCAAGCTCATCTTACACTTTAAAAAAATTGTACTTGCTCATTTTTTTCTACCATCTGTAAGAACTTGCCAGCAAAAGAGTGGCAGGAGGCCCAAAATTTTAAGAAAACTGTTGGCTGCAAAACTTAATGTAGTGCCAGGGGTCGGTTTTCACCCCAGAGCCCTCAGTGGGAGACAGACCCTCCTCTCACACCCTGTGTCCATTTTTCCTGGCCAGAGCCTGGCCACCCTGTGGCTCCGCCGCCCCGATGGATCCACTGAATCTGTCCTGGTACGATGATGACCTGGAGAGGCAGAACTGGAGCCGGCCCTTCAACGGGTCGGAGGGGAAGGCGGACAGGCCCCACTACAACTACTACGCCACGCTGCTCACACTGCTCATCGTCGTCATTGTCTTCGGCAACGTGCTGGTGTGCATGGCCGTGTCCCGCGAGAAGGCGCTGCAGACCACCACCAACTACCTGATCGTCAGCCTCGCGGTGGCCGACCTCCTCGTGGCCACGCTGGTCATGCCCTGGGTTGTCTACCTGGAGGTAGGTCGGGGCCCCACCTTGCTCTGGCGCCTTCTCCAGGAGGGTCCTGCCGTGGAGCCTAGACTCTGGCTCCCCACTGGTCTCCACCAACAGGCTGCCTGGTGCTTCCCCAGATGGGCTCTTCCTCTCTCTGGGCTCACTTTGTTTCCTTAAAAGATGGGCAGATTGTCTCCTTAATAATCATGACTACCATTTATAAAGTAGTTAGTAAGTGCCAGGCCTTGCGCTAAGGCCTTTTTATGCAGCATTTTCTTGTAGAATCGTCACAGCAGCTCAGAGGCTGGCGTTATTATCACCGTTTTGCGGATGATGAACCAGGTGGTCAGAGAAGTTAGGTGACTTCGCCAGCATCACACAGCTGACAGGTCCAAACTGGAACTCTGTCTGGTCCCAGAGTTGTTCATTAGGTCATGTTAGAAATGGGAGCACTGGTGAGGCTCCCCAAGGAGGGGCATGTTTGTGCTCCCAGGCCCAAAACCTTCATTCCTCTCTCCTGCTTTGGAAATGGGGCTGCCGTTGTGTGCTCCTACAACCCCCTCTCCTCCCCAGTTTGTGCTGGGGCCGTGTCCAGGACCTCAGGGTAGAGGCTGCCGTGAACTGTGCTGTAGTGCCCTCCTTAGGAAGAGCCATGTAGTTACCCATTGCTCAGCCCAGGACAGAGCCGGGCTCTGCACCTCAAATGGGGAGTAGGCCGCCCCTGCTACGGTGCAGACACAGTGCCCCGCGTGCTGCACACACAGAGCCGGCAAATGCTCCCAGTAATCCTGGGAGTTGGTACCACTCTTCTCACTTACAAAGTAGGAAACAGAGGCTTTTGAGAAGAAGTTGCCTTTCTTCCCCCAGGACACAGCAAAGGGAGAAACTGTGATGGAGAAATCTTGAGTGGGGACACCCTTCAGAGCTGGCAGGCGGATGTGGGAAGGTCTAGAGAATGTTGGTGGGCACAAGCTAGATCCCGCCCCTTTCTCTGCCCACGATTTTGGGGTGGCCTGTTCGGGGCTCAAGCCAGCCTGGGAGGCTGGGGGCACAGGCAGCTGATCAGGCATTCAGGAAAGGGCCACCACTCAGCTCACAGAGCCATTACAGTCCTGCCCTGGGCAAGACAGACCAGCCCCTGCCTGGGGGGAAGGGCTTCCATTGCTGAAAGAAAATACAGACCCTTTGGTGAGGAGGGCGGCTGGTTGACAGTGGCACACCTCCCTGTCCCCAGGACCCAGACTCCCGCTGTCACCACCACACTGGTCCACAGGGAGTGCTGGCCCATCACCCCTTGGATTTATTTACCATGGCCAAAACAGGCTGCAACTTTCAAAATGATCTGACTGGATGTTAAGGAAGAATCAAAAGGAAACACAATAAATATAAAACAACACAAAAATGCAGGTGACACAGGCCAGGGGTCCACTTCCTCCATGGCTGATACGTTTACGGGGCCCCCAGACTTTATCCATCCCTCTTCCTGTCCTACGGCCTCTCCCTGGGGAGCCCCTCCTTAATTCTTAGGCTCCATCCCTTCCCGCTCCCTTGCAAAGGAGGGTCCTGGACCTCAAGCCATCAGGAGAAAACGGTAGAGCAGACAACCTGTCTGGATGATAACAGTACCTACCTCGTAGCATTGCTTGAGAATCAGATGAATTAACATAAGAAAAGTGCTTAGCATGGACCCTGGCACACAGTGAGCTCTATGTAATGTCAGCCATGGCAGCGATGATGCAGATGAAATGACGAGAGATATCCAGCACCCCTCCCGGTAGAGAGGACTCTCCCCTTCCTCTCCACCCCTCCCCATGCCCAGGTGAAGAGGCACTGTTTTCTCAGAGGGAGATATGTCCTGCCTGGGGCTCTGGGCATGGGTTCTCTTGGCTTCCAGACCCCAGGGTAGGTCAAATCTTACATGGGTTCCCAGGAATCTGCAAGTCCTTCAAATAGATATTTTAAACATACTTGTTCACCATTGTTTTAAAGGTGAAGCTGGTGTTTTGGCGGACAAGGTGCAGAAGACACACGCACAGGGCAGTGCTCAAGCTTCCCATAGGATCTCATCCAAACTGGAGCTGGGAACGAACCCCGCTTAGAGGACATTACTCAGCTGTTCACTGCCTCTAGAGAATATCCCCAGTGGAGTCTCACCTTACCCTCAAGTCCTGTCAATATATCCTCAAAACCACAGACTGTTCTCTCTCCAAGCAGTGGTCTTTGTCATCCAGAATTTTCCATCCTGTTCCAGCAATGCGAAAATGCCCCCAATAGTTTGCCATGCCGGCACCTGCCTAGGTCAGGACTAGGTGTGCGTTATTCATCCTGCTCGGTACATGGGAAGCATGCTGGTTTTGCAGTGAGAGGACTGGGTTCAATACCGGACTCTACCCCTTTCCACCCAGATAGCTTTGGGCAGAGTTCCTGAGCGGTGACAGCCAGGGGCCACTGAGCTGCATTCTATGGAGGCCTGGCAACCCTGTGAGGTGAAGCTTCCTGTGTGCATTTATTTTCTAGATAAGATGAGATTGAGAAGATGAACAGGGGTCTCCGAGTTAGTTATCCATTCACTCAGTCAACATGTACTGAGCATTCTCTGTCCTGCCCCGCTCCTGGGGTTGCAGGCTGGGGCACTGGCCTGCCGTCCATGCGGAGAAGACACTGGAGCAGTCCCCATAGGATGTATGGGGCGTGGGCCCAGTCTGGGGGTGTCAGGGATGGCTTGCAGGGCGAAGCGAGCTTTAGGAAGAGTTCTCCAGGGGAGGGAGGATACGCGTGCATTCTAGGCAAAGCCACCCAGCAGGGAGAGGGGGTAGCTGGCTGGAGGTGTCCAGGAGAGGCGGTCGTGTCATTTGTCTCTGAGGTTTACTGTTGTCATTCCATAGAAATGAGGACGAAGTGCTTGGAACAGTGCCTGACACGTGGTGAGTGTTCAGTATTATGAAAATGGTTATTGGGATTTAGCTGAGCCAGCACAGGCTCGCTGGCTTCATGCGAGCGAGAATGTCGGTGAATGAATGATGCCCACAGGTGCGGAGAAAAGAGCCCAGGGAATGACTGGAAAACCGGGGCCAGTCTGTCCTCTGCTGCTAAATCACCAAATGATCTTGGGGACACCTGTTTTCTTCCCTGACCCCAGGTTTGTCCCTTGACATGATAGTCTCTCCTTTTCATGTCTTATGTATGCCAAGTACTTTCCACAAAATTATGACAAGCTAGAAGGTCGCTTCTAAGACAGCTTAGGCAAGAGCATGGGATGTGATGCCCAGATAACCTGGTTCGAATTCCAGACCTGCTGCACACTTGCTGGGTGACCTTGGCCACGTTACGTGGCCTCTCTGGCCTTCAGTTCCCTCATCTATGAATGGGGATAAGTAATACTTCTTGTAAGAGTTTTGAGTACAATAGATGAGATAAAGTGCAGTGTCCACAGTAGGTATTTCATAAACAGTGGCTACCAATAGATTCTCTTGAGTCCACTCTCCAGAATGGCTGCTCCTGGGACCACAGAGGAGGAAACTCTACCTTCTTCCGGGCTACACACAGGCCACCGAGGTGGTCTAAGTTTCCCCTGAAGGCAGGGACTCTGTCTGAACTGCTCACAACTGTATCCAGGAGTCTAGGATGGAGCCTGGCGTAGTCAGTTGCTCAGTGTTTGCAGGAAAGAAGGACGGCAGGGAAGAGGGAAGGAGGATGGGGAGGAAGGCCCTGATATCTCAGACCTGGATCCCCAAGGGCATGAAAGCAGCTCCCAAGAACCTGTCTTAGGAGGGGCTACAGCGTGGGGTGTGAGCCAGATGGGCCAGGGTGCTGCCCGGTGGTGTCCTAAAGGTAGACTCTGTTCACTCCAGGGAAGCCCCTTCCGTGCCCTTCCAACCCCACCCCCAACTGGACATCCAGCTGTCAGCTCCTGCACCTGGTCCATGCAGCCACATAGGGCCCCCATGTGGACCCCAGGAAGACAGTGCCACACAAGAGGCTTCCTGTCTTCTGGGGAAAGCTGCTGTTTCCCCCACACGAGACGACAGCAGCTGCATTGCCTGCCATTGAGCTTAAATGCCAGCATTTGGGCTTATGCCTGGGAGCAGAAGAGAGGGCAGTGATGAGAATGAGCAAGGTTATAGTTAGGCCTGCTGCCGCGCTGTGCTGTGACACGCAGTCTGCCCGTTCCAGCCGTGGGAGGGGGCCTTCCCGCTCCTCCCTTCCCTTATTGGTACAAGCCAGAGGTGTATCTGCCTGTCCCGACTCCGTCCTCAGGGGCTGGGGCTGCTCCACACTTCCAGAGTTGCGGGGCCAGCCTGCTGCGCGAGTGTGTGTGTGTGTGTGTGGGTACAAACGGGAGGGATGGGGGTGTGCAGACGAGTGTGCATGTGAAAGGGGTTTGAGAAAGAGAACGTGTGTGTGTGTGTGTGCGCGTGCAAAACGTTCTTCTTGCCGGGAGCCAGACTCCTCATTTCCCGTCACACCACGGACAGCTCATGACAGCCCCTCTCCGGCCCACTCTGGTGTTCCTATGGCTCCAGCCGGGTCCCCCTTCTTGCGCCCTCTTGCTGTAATAAGCAGCAGAAATCTCCTCCGTGTGTCACAGAGCACCAGCGTCTCCACCGTTGTTCTTAACAGATCGTTTTTGGGCCTTGACTCTGCCGCGTACAGGGCCAGCTGTGGCGGGGCTTGCCTGGCTCCCTGAGAACGTGGGCCAGAGCAGGACCAGAGGCCGAGCCAAAAGGCCTCGGGCGAGCGACAACAGTTTTCTGAGGCTCAGTTTTCTCATCGGCAAGATGGGTGTTCTAAAATTATACCTGGGATTTAATTTACAGAGGTGTGACTAAGTGATAACACAGGATGGTCAACGCCATTGGAAAAAAAGTTCAGTGCTACTCACAGATCCCCTAGAAACAAGAAGCTGAGCATGCTGGGGAGGGCCGCAGGAGGGAACGCCAAGCAGGCGTCAGGAGGGGAGCACCCAGGCCGCAGCCTGATTGGGGCTCCCATGGGAAACGCAAGGCAGGGCGGAGCCAGCAGTTCAGGCTCGGCTACTCTGAATAATTCTGGAGGGCTTTGGGCTACAAGTGTGGTCCCTCGTTTTCTGGTCCTGGCATGATTCGGGGCAGGGGAAATATTGGCTCGGTGTGGGAGAGATAAAGGGGGCGCCGGGCTTGCGCTTGAGAGCTGTGCTCTCAGGTCAGTCACTTCCTGTCTTTAGAATTAGCTAGCCCTGGGAGGGGCAGTTTCTCCCCGGGCTTTATTAGGCTCCCAAATGCCAAAGCATCAGGAACACAGAAAATAAGAAATTGTAGTCCATATAGCTGTCCCTGTGATGAATGGATGCCAGAGGGACAAATGCAGGATCTAAGGAAATACACGGGGCATCGCAAGGTGATCACAGGTCTTACAGATTGAGGTTCAAAGTTGGGGCACTCAGTGTAAGTTGGTTGTCTTTTTTCTAGCACAGTTCTTGGCACAACGTGGCCTTGTATGTCTCGGAGAAGAGACGTCAGAGCAAGGGCCGCAGACACCCACCCATGCCACTCCCCCTTGCTGCCCCTTTCTGTCCGGACCCCAGCCAGAGACCCACAAGACTCCTGCAGCTGCCCTCTGAGCCGTGTCCCCATCTGCCCCAGGAGGACCGGGCACAGGACCTAAGCGAATCTCCCCCTCCTGCCATCCATCTATTATGTTGCTTTGTCCCCAGGTGGTGGGCGAGTGGAAATTCAGCAGGATTCACTGTGACATCTTTGTCACCCTGGACGTCATGATGTGCACAGCCAGCATCCTGAACCTGTGTGCCATCAGCATTGACAGGTGAGCCCAGCCAGAGTGGGAGACATGACCCTGGCCATTCGCCATTCCAGCCGCCCCACCTCTCCTCAGGGTCAGGCTCTGTCTGTGACATGCTATGTGGCTGGCTCAGTGCATGTGGGTCCATGTGTTTGTGTGTGCATGTGTGTGCGTGCGTGTGTGGCTAGCAGAGTACAGACTCCCTAAAGAGAGGCCATCTATGAACGGTGATGCTGCCAAGAGTATCCAGACAGTGATGGTGTAACAGGGAAAGTATGTGATTCTGACGGAAGCCCTAGTTCTGTCATTTCCTACGTAGGTGACCTTGGGCAGATTGTGGAAGTTCTCAGAACTCCCAGTTTCATTTTCTAGAAGCCAGCAATGATGACAACTGCCCCCTGACTGCAGTGTATAACTGCATGAAATGATGAGGGGGCCAGGCCATGGTCACTTTGCTGAGCTGCATCCTTGGAGCCTTTTGCTAATTCTCACAGATATGCTCCTGGACTCCTAGGGGCCCTGGCCCCAGTCCCTTCTCAGTATTCTTGGAAGATGAAATAAGTTAACGAATGAGAAGTTCTGGGTAGAGGAATGTGAGGGAGGATTGCAAGCAGTTGCCATTGTTATTATTTCCTGCTAGATGGGGCTTAAGCGTTGCTCTGAGGAGCCTGGCTAGTTCATCGACAAACACTCCCACCTTCTGTGGGCTCAGCACAGGTGCAGAGGGTGTGGTTTCAAAACCATACTGGTGCAAAAAGACCCAGTCATGGCCCCTCAAAAATCCTAAAATCCAAGTGAGGTGCTTAGAGTAATAGCCGGCCAGCTGGGAAGTGCTCGACTGGGCTTTGCCACTGTCCTCGCTGTCTGAATTTGGGGACAGGAGGGAGGATTGAGTCGGCATATCAGGCTTCCTGGAGTGGGTCAACTGTCCAGCCCCAAGGAACGGGGGTGTCTCTGGTGTGTGCGTGTTGTGGAGTGAGGGGTCCCTGGGCCTGCACCCCAGATTCAGGGTCCCCCACCCTTGCAGGTACACAGCTGTGGCCATGCCCATGCTATACAACACGCGCTACAGCTCTAAGCGCCGAGTCACTGTCATGATCGCCATCGTCTGGGTCCTGTCCTTCACCATCTCCTGCCCGCTCCTGTTTGGCCTCAACAACGCAGGTGAGACCTGTCTTCGTTCACCTGGGGCTCAGCTGGCCCAGCGGGAGCTGAGTCCCTGGCACAGACAGGGGCGAAGGCCCAACGGGGACCTATTTGCCACTCTGGACTGAGGCCGGGCTGGGTGTCTTGGGCCAGGTCCAGGTCAGGCCAGAGAGGAAACAACAGCCCAGACACAATGGAGCTGGATGGGAAGTGGGAATAATGGCCCAGGAGGGTGTCTGGCAATTTCCAGCTTTGTTTGTTAAATGGAAGCAGGCCAGACAGCCTCACGGGCTGCGTGTGTGTATGTGCGTGCGCACGCAACCGTGGGGGCGTCTTTTGGGGCTTCCATCCACCCCTGACAATGCTATTTTTGTTATGAGCCTATAGCTCTCAGGGCCGGCTGAGCCCAGGGCAGCTGGAGACAGGTAGCGGGTGGGCCGACCACGTGCCCGTTTCTGTGGGAGGCAGAGTCGGGAGTGTCTCGGGCAGAGGAGACGAAAGTGCCCGCCAGCGTGGAGCTTCCTCTTGTCAGGGAGGCAGGAGCTTCTGCAGGCGCACCTCTGTGACCAGGACAACACAGGGTGCAATGCAGACCTGAAATTGTGGCACAATAGCTCAGTGTCACAGGGATTCTGAGCAGCGGGAACGGGGCTGCATATACTTGGATTAATCTGGGAAGGCCCTGAGACCGAGACATCTGGTAGGCCTGCAAGGGGACAGAGAAATGTATGAGACACATCAGAACACAGGTGAGTTCAAAGAACAGGACCAAGTTATCTTGTTCCTAAAATTAAAAGGTGGCAGGCCTCCCCTCAATATGAAGGAGAGACTAAAGGTTTACTCTTTTGAAATAATTTTCCTGCATCGTTTTGTCTGAATACTCTGGCTCCACTTGTGCGCCCACAGATGACAAAACGAATGACCAAATAATGACACGAACGGTAATGGAAAACGTGGGAGCAGTCAGTAGGCTTGTTGCTCACGGTTGTGTTTGCAGTACCTTGCAGTACTCTGATTGACGCCGCTCGTTTGTTTACACCCGCCCGGGGCTCTCCTTCCCCCAGACCAGAACGAGTGCATCATCGCCAACCCGGCCTTCGTGGTCTACTCCTCCATCGTCTCCTTCTATGTGCCCTTCATCGTCACCCTGCTGGTCTACATCAAGATCTACATTGTCCTCCGCAGGCGCCGCAAGCGAGTCAACACCAAGCGCAGCAGCCGAGCTTTCAGGGCCAACCTGAGGGCCCCACTCAAGGTCCGAGACCCCCCCTCCTCCGAGTGTCCTGACCTATTACCAAAGGGGCTTGTCCCTGCTCAGGCGGGGGCCTGGGACACCACGCCAGGTTGAGGTCCAGGCTGGAGAAGCTCTGAGGAGCTGGGCAAGGGCAGGCTTTGAAGGCCTGGATGGGATCTGCAGGGGTGGGAGGTGGGGTCCGTGGTGCGCACCAGCTGGGAGGAGGAGAAGTCTTTGCTTGAAGATCTCTGTGGCCAAATGCAGCAGCTCTTTCCTGGTGCCCCCTCGGCTCCGCTCTGCTCCGTCCTTAGCCTCTCCTTTCCCCGTCCTGGTCCCTCCCTCCCTCTGTCCCTTCCTCGGACACCTCCATCCAATTGCCCTGACCTCCTACATTCTGTGCCCTGCCTGCCACGCATGCCTCCGTCTTCCTCACCTCCTCTTCCCTTCTTCTCTCCTCTGCTCTCTTTTATCTCCCCCCTCTTACGCCTTGTGAATTCTCCCCTCCTCTCCGCCCTCCCCCAAAAAGACAGTACGTGGGCATGGAAGGAACAAGAGCTTTTAGGTTAGACACATCAGGTTCAGATCCCGGCACTGCCACTTTTTTGCTGAGTGACCTTGGGCAAGTTGCTTAACTCCTCTGAGCCTCGGTTTCGTCGTCTGTGAAATAGGACTCGTAATACCAACCTCACAGGGTGGTCCTGAGGATTCCGTGTCGGAAGGGACGTGCGGTGCCTAGCATGGTGCCAGGGCCTCAGCAGGTGCCCCCTTGTCCTGCCCGCCTCTTCCCATCTCGATCCCGACCTTCACCTGCCGCTGGCCCCGCCCTCCTGATCTCCGAACCCCCCTGCCCCATCCGAGTTCTCCGCCGACTACTCCACCTTGGGTTTCTCCCCTCCCACCACCCCGTGTGACCCATGTGCTGGCTCCCTCCACAGGGCAACTGCACGCACCCCGAGGACATGAAACTCTGCACCGTTATCATGAAGTCTAATGGCAGTTTCCCAGTGAACAGGAGGAGAGTGGTAAGTGCGCAGGTCAGGGACCCAGAGCCAGGTCTTCCTGCCCCTACGGAAGCCCACTGGCCATGGCTCTGCGCCCTCGGCAGTGGGTCAAAGGGAGAAGCACCTCCCAGCACCCCCCACTTGCCTCGGCTGAGGGCAGACCCACCATGCAGACCTCCCAGCAGGCGTTGGGCAAGAGCCCTCGACTCTACAAGGCGCATACTCCAAGCACAAGGAGATGGTGGGGAGAAAGGACTTGGCCATAGCAGTGTAATAAAAATGATCATGGCTATTCCCATTTCTCAAATACCTGCCACATGCCTAATATCTCATCAAATCCTCACCACGACCCTGGGAGGTAAGTCTTATTGATCGAATCGATTTTCAGTTTACAGAAGAGGAAACAGAGGCTCAGAGAGGATAGGTGACTCACCCAAGTCTCAACAGTTAGTGACACAGCACGTATTTAAGCACAGACCTGTGTGAGTCAGAAACCCACGCCCGTGTTCTTTCCGCTGGCACATGCTGCTTCGTGGACAGGCAGGTCTGGGGCTGGCGGCGGGAGCCGGGAAAGGGTGGAGCAGGGCAGCCGCGGGGGCTGGTGGTGAGGCACCGTCTGTAAGTGGAGCCCAGAGGGGCACAGGCGCGGCAGGCCCCCAGCTGTGCCCAGTGACAGTAGCGCCAGGGTCCCAGCAGCAGGTGTTTTATCCCCCAGGTGGACAGAAAATGGGGCCAGGGAACCCAGAGAAGGCCACACAAAGAGCCCAAGCCAAGGGTCCTTGGGAAGCAGGATCCCCCCCATTCACCTGCACTGCGAGGGCAGGATGCCAAAGAGCTGTTTGTAAGGCAGGTGCAAAACAGGGACTCAGGATCGGGGCCATGGCAGCAGCCCAGTCACACACCTGGGCACACAGTGAGGCTACATTTCAGGAGCTCAGACTAAGACCTCCAAGGCCTTAAATAGGAGAGCCTAACACAGAACCTGGGAGGCCCTGAGTGGACCCATGCCAGGGCCCTCCAGGGCAGGCCAGCAGGGAAGACATGGGGCCCCAGGGCTCAGCAGCACCTGGATCTGTCCAGCCAGAGGATGTGGAGCCCACGAGTGTGTGCCGGTGCAGGTGCCCACAAGGCAGGAGCACTGGGCCCCGTATTTCAGCCTGGCAGGGACAACGGGGTGGGTGCCATTTGTGCAGTAGAATAGGAGTTTTAGAGGCAGGACTGAACGTCACTCAGCTGTTTATGCCCAGCAGCCAGCGTGGTATCTGGCACACAGCTGGCACTCGGCAAGTGTTGCTCAGGTTATGAAAGAGAAGTGCCTGGTACTCAGCCCCCACAGGATGGTTATGGGATATTGAGGCTGCATAAGGACTGCTGTGGGAAGGGGGCCAGGGACAGTCCCTGCATCCCAGTGATCATCCTCCTTGCCCCCTGGCAGGGTGACCCTGTGGCATTTGCAGGAGTCGCCAGAGGGGGAAAGGGAGGGGCCGGTGCGGCTGGGGGCTGATGCCTGGGAACTGGTCTGGCTTTACCTGGAACTCTCTGCCTCTGGTGCAGGAGGCCGCCCGCCGAGCCCAGGAGCTGGAGATGGAGATGCTCTCCAGCACCAGCCCCCCTGAGAGGACCCGGTACAGCCCCATACCCCCCAGCCACCACCAGCTGACTCTCCCCGACCCCTCCCACCACGGCCTCCACAGCAATCCCAACAGCCCCGCCAAACCAGAGAAGAATGGGCATGCCAAAGACCACCCCAAGATTGCCAAGATCTTCGAGATCCAGTCCATGCCCAATGGCAAAACCCGGACCTCGCTCAAGACCATGAGCCGCAGGAAGCTCTCCCAGCAGAAGGAGAAGAAGGCCACTCAGATGCTCGCCATTGTCCTCGGTGAGTCGGCCCCGGCTGCCAGCCACGGCTGGCCCCGCCCAGCCCTGGCTGGGGACAGCACCCATCTCTGTGGGTCCCATTCTCTGCCTTGCCCTTCCTCACGGGACTGGCATTTCTCAGGCACAGGCCAAGGCACTCGATGTACACACAGCCCTGTTAGGTAGATTCTATATCTGTGTTCATTTTACAGATGGGTAGACAGAGGCTTAGAGTGGTTATATAACTTGACCAAGAGAACTCATGATTTGAACTCAGGCCGTCTGACTCCAGAGTGTGTGAACTTGACCGGTCTATCATAATGTCCCCAGAACCTCATGTGTCCCCAGGCAAGTGGCTTTCTCTCTCTGGTCTCCCTGTGTATAGAGTAGGTTATTTCTCAGCGTTGCTGTGGCAGTCGAATGGCATACAGTTGGTGGAAGCACTTTATAAACTGCAAAGCAGTACACATATGTAATGATTATGGTTTTCGTTACTGTCGCTATTGTTGAGGAATTGGGAAATTCAGTTCACTTGCACCTAACCTGTGCGACCACAGCTGTGAAAAATAAAGAGGCCTTGAGAGGCAGCCCCTGATCTAAATGAAGGGGCAACCCTGTCCGCTAGGCAGGACTTTGGAATGAAAGTCTCCTAGAAAACTGTAAAATAAAGCTCAAAAATCTAGGGGTGGTTGGGAAAAGGAGGAGCCGATGTGACTCTGCCTTCCGCACGGCGCCTGCGATCCCCTTCGACCCCCCGGCAATCCCAGGATGTGAGCGGTGCGGATGTTGCTGCTCTTGGTTTATGAATGAGAGCACACGGTCCCGGCAGGGTGAGGGCCGCCCACGACCGTGGGCTGGGGCGCGGCAGTGTGGGACTGAAGCCGGGTCCTGTGCTGCAGTGCACAGGGGACCTGCCCTGTACCCCTGCCCCTTCCAGACACCGCTCCGCGCCCAGGCGTGCCTTCTGTGCCTGGAGGGCGGTCCACGTACATGCTGCCTCCATGCCGAGCGCCCCCGCTGCGCGGGATGTCCTGGAGAAAGCGCGCCTGAGTTAGATGGGCAGGGCAGGTGGATGGTCGGCCCGGGTTAGAGGGCGTGGTCCAAGGCAGAGACTGGCAAGTGTGTATCCACCAAGGCTGGGGAAATCGGGGGAAGGCTGGAGCAAGAGCCTGGCCATTTGGGGACCTGAACAGACCGAAGTTCAGCTCTCAGCTTTGCTGCTCAAGAGCAAGTGACCTTGGGTACGTGGCAGAGCTGTCGCAAGCCTGTTTCCCATCTACCTCGTGAGGATGCCATGAGAACTAAGCAACATAGGTATTTAGTGTTCCCTTTCCCCAAACCATGTGTCCCACACTGCCGGGAGCAGGTCCCCTCCACTTCCAGCTTGAGGGGAAGACATTGTTCTCAAAGATAACCTGGAAGGAGAGTAGATATTTCCATTTCTACTGGCTGACTTGGGTCAGAACGGTAACCTTTCGGCTTTGTTTTTAAACCAAGTATCCTGCCCTCGGAGGTAGGTATTATTATACCCATTCGACAGATGAGGAAAGTGAGGCTGAGGGAGCTGAAGGGACCCTTCGCTGCAAATGGGTGTCGGAGGCAGGTCTGGAATGCAAGACCGGGACTCCTCTTGCAGTGCTCCTGGGCTGCAGCCTGCTGTCTTGTGCACAGAGTCGGGGTGTCCCTGGCCGTGCTGACCATGCCCTCTCCCCCAGGCGTGTTCATCATCTGCTGGCTGCCCTTCTTCATCACGCACATCCTGAACATACACTGTGACTGCAACATCCCGCCCGTCCTGTACAGCGCCTTCACGTGGCTGGGCTATGTCAACAGCGCCGTGAACCCCATCATCTACACCACCTTCAACATCGAGTTCCGCAAGGCCTTCCTGAAGATCCTCCACTGCTGACTCTGCTGCCCGCCTGCACAGCAGCCTGCTTCCTGCCTCCCTGCCCAGGCCGGCCGGGCCTCACCCCTGCAAGCCATGGGCAGGAAGGCCGGGTGGATGGACGCAGCCTTCTCCTCACCCCGGCAGGCCCTGCAGTGTTAGCTTGGCTCTGCACCCCGCACACACTCACTCTGCCAGGGTAGTGTTAGGGAGCTGGGCATGGTACCAGCCCTGGGGCTGGACCGCCCGGCTCAGGGGCTGCTCCCAGGGTCCCCCTCCCACCTCCACCTCCCACCTCTCCTTGGCACCAAAGACGCAGCCATCTTCTTGACCTTTCTCTGGGGCTCTGGGGTCGCTGGGGCCAGAGTCAGGGCCCAGAGGCCAAGAGGTCTCTGTCTGTTAGGCTTGGCCTGAGGCAGGCAGTGGGACGAGGTGGACGGTTCACACCCCACAAGGCCCACACAAGGGAAACGAGAGCTTTTGCCAAGGACCCAGGTGAACCACTCAGTACTGGATGACCCATGTACATACCAGACTGCAGGACAGACCCCAGAGAAGACCAAGCCAAAAATCTCAGCTCCCACCTCCACCCGGATGTGAGCCTCTACTTTCCACGTCAGTGGGTCCTGACATGTCCCACCCCGTTACAGCTCCCTTTGCGGTTTCCACATGCTCTGAGGGGAGGAACCCTAATCTCAAAGGGCCCCTAAACGTCCGTGGGGAGAGGAACCCCTGGCCCTAGCCCACTCTGCTGCCTTCCGATGGCCTCAGATGTAGCCCCTCCCATAGCAGATACTGGCCACCTGGGGCCAGGTAGGGAACTCGGCCTTGGAACCATGGCAGGGCCTGGGCTGGGGGGTGTCTGAAGTTTTTGGGGACTGCCTCCTGCCACACTCTGACGCAAAGACACTTTCCTTTTCTATTCCCTTTGGCATCTTCTCTCTCCTGTGTCCCCTCCCTTCCACTGCCCCTGCCTTAGAGGAGCTCATGGCTAAGAGGCTGCTGGATACCATTTGGCCTGGCCTGGCCCTGCCCTGAGGGAGGAGGGGAAGCTGCAGCTTGGGGGAGCCCGGGCCCCAGACTCTGTAACATCACTCTCCATGCACCAAACTAATAAAACTTTGACAAGAGTTGCTCTCTAGGACCCTTGGGCAGACGGGAGCAGTGCCACCTCCATCCTCAGCATTCAGGTGTCTTGCAGGGTCCTCCCCAGTGGCAGCCAGGTGGTCCCCACCTCTCTACCTCCCCTTCTCAGGTCCCGGTGCCTCGGAAGGACCATCCTTTGCCTTTCTCACCCACTAGGGCAGACAGGCCTTCGTGGAAAAGGTGGCCTTTGAGGTGCGGCTTTGCCTGTGTCTGTCTCTGTCCCCTGCCCTGTCTCTGAATCCCTGTGTCCTTGCTCTGGTGTAGGCTGAGGGGAGCAGGGAGGGCCCCGAGTGCTGTGGCCTGGAGAGGTCTCCGTCCTCTGAGCCTCCAGACCAATCCACAGCTCCAAGCCTTCTGAGGCTACAGTTGGCACTGCCCCAACAACAGAAACTTAGCTTTCTAAAAATGAAATATAAATCAACCCGGTGAAGGAGGAATATTCTTACCATCTTGAGAATAACAGTGCTGATGACAAACAAGGTTTTGGCACCCACGGGCTCAGGCTCTGGGAGCTGTCAGGGCATAATTTGCATGCTAAATACAATATTTTTAGCACCAAAGTTTGGAGCACTTAACTTGCCCTGAACACTTAATTATGGACTTTGATCTTCTCCCTGAACCTGCGTGTAGTGCTAAGCCCTGAGAGAGGCTCCTGTCCCCAGGAGCACCCTGATTCCAGAAGGTGGGACCCTAGTCTGGCTTGGGGGGCTGGGGGGTGGGCTGTAACCCAGTGACTACCTCCTGGGGAGGCATCGGACCCCCCAGGGGCTCCGGGGACTTCTCAGCTGCCGATAACCAGCCCTGAACCAACACACACACACTCTCACACACACACACACACACACACACACACACACACACACACACACTCTCCCATGCTCTCAGGCTATGGAAGATCCTGACCCGGACGGGAGTATAAAGGTTTATCTCGTTATTAGAAATCTCAGGAGGGCACGCAGGTCTATCAGTGAGAACCGAGCAGATGACACAGGGAAACGGAGAGAGAGAGAGGAGGGAGGAGGAAGACCCCGAGCGGAGGGAGCAGAGGCTGACAGGGAGAAGAGGAGAAGAGGGCAGGGCAGGGGCGGGAGGTGGGGCAGGGAAAGTTGCCCACAGTTGTCAAGAGGCGTCAAGTCTTTCTGCCAGACAGCAGATTGACAGCTAGAGTGGGCAGGGGGAGGGCTGGGCGCCACCCCCTCCCCCCTCAGCACTGCAGGGGCTCAGAAAAGGGAGGAGGGGGACCCGGGAACACAAGGTGGAAGGGGGCGGCCCAGGCTCAGGCTCTCTCCGAAGGGGCCCTGCCGATGGCCCTATTTTCCCGACAGCGAGGGCGGAGGGGAAGCCCTCCGAATTTCCACCCCGCTCTGCCCTTCCCTGCGTCTCAGTGTGTGCCTGCGTCTCTCTGGAGTGTGCCTTTCAATCAGAGGGTGCTTCGTTTGCCTTTACGTCAGTGATGTCTGCACCTCCCCTGTGGCCCCCTCGTCCCCAGAGCACAGCACGGGGTTACCACCTAAGGGTCAGGCGCAGCTGGGCACCATGCGTGTGTCATCACAGACCGGAAAGGGAGTCTGACGGTCACAAAGGAGCAGGTCCAGATGTGGCTGCGAGTCTTCAAGGCTCCAGGCCCTTATTCTTCCCCAGGTGGGTTCTGGAGGATCCCAGGTGGCCTCGGGCTGGAGAGGTCTTGGGAGTTGAGACGACGGAGTCCAGCAGGCTAAGAAAGTGCATCGTTCCGTCCATCCAGACACCCATTTGTTGTCTTATGCAGTGAATATTTCTTGAGCAACTGTTGTGCTCCAGGCCCTAGGTGGCGTGCAGGGAATAAGACAGTGAGGAAGGTGGTCATGATCCCTGCCTTCGAGAGTTCACAGTCTAGTGGGATGACGGGCGTTAACCCAGTGATCACACAATAGCGTGAAAGCTCCACTTCCCCACTGCCAGGGCCTTGGGGAGGGCAGACAAGGCACAGGCATGTGCTGCACAGCTCCAGGGCACCATCCTCCTAGGTGATGTGTGACACAGTGGCCCTGGCAAGCCTTGGCCTGGAACAAATAAGTGTGGAATTGGTGAGGGCAAGAAGACTGACAGCGTAGAGAACTTCCTGCATGGCTGGGGCAGGACCCTGAAAGAGCTAGTGCAGGTCCTGCTCTCCCGGTGGTCCCAGAACAGGCGCAGCCAGTCACCTGCAACTAGGAACACTGAAGACTGTCTTGTCTTCGGGGCATTTCCACTGTCCCCACCTACCTGGATCCATTCCTAACCCATCCCTGTCCCCAGGGACTGCATGGCTTCCTTCGCCTACTAGCCCCAGCCTCCCTGTGTCCCACTGGCTCACTGCCCTCCTGGGTCCTGCGACCCAGGCTGTGTCTGCAACTTTAGCTCCCATCTGTGCCGGGGCCTCTGTGGGCTGCGCCCTCCCTGACAGTGTGTTCTTCTCCTAACCGGCAGGGGGGCCATTCCTATGACCTCACTTACAGAAGAAAAGCTCTGGTACCGCGAAGGTAGTTCGCCTTTAAGGCTAGGGCTTCTGTTTCTGCATCCTAGACCTTCCGCTCCAGCCCAGCTTCTTGGCCTTCCCTGAGTGCAAGCGGAAGAGGCTAGTGTGCTGAGAAGATTTTTTAAAAAGACAGAGAAAGAAAGAAAACCTGTTTGGACCCAGACATTTAGGGCAACACCAGTTGGGCTGCCCTAGCAAGCAAGCGAGTAGGTGGGGGGTGGACCCAGCAGGGGGTACAACTATTAGTGGGGTTTCGGTGGCAAAAGGGGCGGAGTCTGGGCATCTGTGTGCCTGAGGGTCCTCTCCTGCCGATCTGTACCTCTGGCTCTGCGACATGTGGGTCCCGGGGAAGCAGGAGAAGCAGGAAGCTGACGGGAAGCGGGCAGACCATCTTTGGAGTGGGGAGCCCCACCCTGGCTGTGTGGGCTGGGGGAGGGGAGGAGCGGGTATGTGGCGAGAACAGCTTCCCGCTCCCTCTCCCATCCCAGTTCTGCTACTTGGCAAGTTAGGCCTCCCCGGAGCAGAGGCCCAGGGTAGGCCCAGGGTGGCCCCAGGGCAGAGAACAGGCAGGAGTTGCTTGGCAGAGCCCCCGGCCTGGAGGGCATCTCGGGGGGCTTCTTACTCCCAGTTGGAGCCATAGACAGCCCCAAGTCCGTGGGAAATGTTGCATGACCGCAGCGGCACGTGGCTTTCTCCTGTATTAACACCTGGCTTCTGAGACCCAGAGATGTGTGTGAGGCCAGAAGACGGAACCTCCCTGGCATCTCAGGGCGGTGAGACCCCGATGCTACAGGCGAGGTGAAGGATGGCGGCCAGGCCAGGGGAGGGAGGTGCTACCATTCAGGGACGGGAGGGGCAGGGTCTGGGGCAGGGAACTGTATGGGAACAAAGCCGGGGCATCCACACCTTCGGGATCTTCCTGAGTCGGCCCAACTCCAAACACGCTGTCCCGTTGCCCCCAGGAGTGTGTGAGCTGCAGGAAGAGCCATTTGGAGGCCAGGCTCTGCGCTGCGGCCGGGGCCAGGGGAGGGAGGAGTGGGCGAGAGAGGAAAGAAAGGACCCTGGAGGAGACAAGTTCCATTGCCTGGTTTTCTCTGCTGTGGGGTTCAGAGCCAGAAAAGCTGACAGCATGGACTTGACCGCAGGCTCTGGGCGACACCATCTGTGGATGGTCCTCACGACTGTGTCTCGGTGGGCATACCTGACTAGTGAGGCTTGCCCTTGCCCTGACCTGACACTTTTCAGGTGTGTCCCAGGTGGTCTCTGTGTCACAGCCACACCAAGGCACCGAAGGAAAGTCTTTCCTTCCTTCCCCGAAAGCACTAGCAAAGGAAACAGGCAGCGGCTTCCAAGAGCATCCTCGCCAACAGCTCCCATAGGTTGGGCTGTCTGCCTTATTTGGAGAGAAAAACTCCTCCAATTTAGGAGGAACTGCAAGAAACGAATGTGTTGAGTGCTTACTAATTGCCTTGCCTTTTGACCGGCATGGCATCAGATGTAATTGTGACAACCCAGAGATAAGCATTGTCGCTGCTAAGTGATACAATGAAGACCAAGACAGTTTCAGCAACCTGAGGTCATGTAACTAGGGGGTGGCTCAGCCGGGGTTTGGGTCCATCACGTCCAGCCTCCCACAGCCCCCTCCCCTGCCTCAGCCCAGCCTGGCTCCTACGTCTGTCCCTTCATTAGCTTACAACAAACATCTGGGGCTGGCCGGGCGTGGTGGCTCACGCCTGTAATCGTAGCACTCTGGGAGGCCGAGACGGGAGGATCATCCTGAGCTCAGGAGTTTGAGACCAGCCTGAGCAAGAGCGAGACCCCGTCTCTACCAAAAATAGAAAGAAATTAATTGGACAGCTAAAAATATATAGAAAAAACTAGCCGGGCATGGTGGCGCATGCCTGTAGTCCCAGCTACTCGGGAGGCTGAGACAGTAGGATTGCTCGAGCCCGGGAGTTTGAGGTTGCTGTGAGCTAGGCTGACGCCATGGCACTCGCCCCAGGCAAGAGAGTGAGACTCTGTCTCAAAAACAAAACAAAACAAAACAAAAAACATCTGGGGCTGTTGTGGGAGTCAGCAAACACGGAGGGAGAGCCTTCTGTGCCTCGGCAGCGGGGCACTGGGAGAGGACTGGATGGAACACAGAAAAGCAAGACGTAGTGACACGGCATGTGCTGAGCAGGAAGGTGGCCCCAAGAGTGGCTCCTCAGCCTCACTGCACAGGGCGTCAGGACAGCACGCCCCGAGGAGGGAGCGGCATCTCCAGCGGGGCAGGCCGAGGAGGCTTCGCAGGCAGGGATAGGCGAGTCGGTCTCAAAGGACGGAGGGGACCCCGACAGGCACTGGTGGGAAAGGAGCTCAGACCACCAGCACGAAGAGGGCCCGTGGCTGTGAGTGTGGGGCAGGGCAGGCCGCGGGGGCACAGCGGGCTGGAGCCCCCACTGACTGGAGGTCCTGATAAGTTGGGGGGATGTGCCCTACGGGTGGCAGCAGGGGGTGGGGAGGGAAGGAATGTTCCTGAACAGAAGATGACCAGCGCTGCCATCCATGTGCTCAAGGAGCGCTGGGGCCTCCCTGGCCTGCTGGTGCCCTCCTCCCTCTCCTCCCATCTTCCCCTGCACTTGTCATTCTCTCCCTGGGGTTCAGCCCCCCAGGTTGGCTTTGGAGGGGGTCTCCCCGGTCTCCTCTCCTCGTGGCTCCTAGGATGAGTCAGACAGCTTTTCATCACTAAGGAGTTTGGGGCTCATCCCTGCTATCCTGCCTTCCTTCTGGGACAGTCGCAGAAGCCCATCTGGACTTCGCTCTCCACTTTAACTGCTGTTGATCCGGCTCGCCAAACCTCGCTGCTCCTTCTGGTTTTCCTGCCTCATGATTGGAGGATTCCATCAATGGTGTCCTCCCAACACAAGCCACTAGGCAGAACAACCTGGGCTACCTGCCTCTCTGGAGACAGCCAGGCTAGGTGACGCCATCTCTCAGGGCTCAGGAATGTCTGCCTTGGGGGTGCTGGATTGGTTCATGAGGGGTTTACCACGGGAAAGGAGGCTCTCGTCTGGGTAAAAGGTAATGAGGGGTGAAGCCAGTCATGTCGCCGACAAAGGACAGGAGGAGGAGGGTGGGGGAGGAGTGGAGTGACGGCGAGCACCAACTCGTGCTGGAGATGCGCACGATCCAGTCGCACCCTCACAACAATAAAACTGTTGCAAACGTGAGGCTGAAGCCCAGGAAGTCTAGGCAAAGTCCAACCCAGGCCTGCCTGGCCCTGAAGCCCCTGCCACAGGCCAGGATCCCCATCTGCCACACAGCTCCCCATTTCCTCAGTCTACACGCAACTGGAGAGGTCTTTGGAATGCATGGTACATTCTGGTTGTGTCCTCCCTCTGCTGGGAGAGTGACAGCATTGAGTGACAGCTCCTGAATCGGAATGGGCGTCAAGGTCTCCCCACCCCTACCTAAACAGTGCGGTCCCTCCACCTGCTCTCACGGTCTCCTCCCCACAAACAACTGTCTCACCTTCCCTGGCCTGCGGTCCTCTCCCCGCTCCCACCTGGTCCAGGCTGTGCCCCGCCTCTGCTCTGTCCTTGTCCTCATTCCACCTTCGCATCTTCCGGAAAGCCCTTCCTGATCTACCCCCGTCAGCTTGGCATCTGACCAGAGAGGGCGAGAAGGATGTAGACCGCGCTGTCCACTCTCCACACGTGGCTGGCGACGTTAATTTATTTAAATTAAAAATCCAGTTCCTCGGTTGCACTAGCCACATTTCAAGGGCTCAATAGCACACGTGGCAGGTGGCGGCCCTGTGGAGCAGCGTGGAGATAGGTTTCCATCCTCTGGTCCCGAATGACTCCTAGCTTAGGAGCTTGGGTACCTGCAACTAAAACGGGGGACAAAGAGGGAGGAGCAGGCTTGTGGGGGGAAGGGAATGTTCACTTTGGGACACTTTGAGTTTAAGGGGTCTGTAGGACTTCCAAGTAGAGACGTTCAATAAGAAATCAGGGAGCTCCTATTCTCCCCCACCCCAATCTCCCCTAAACAGGGCTTGAAATTCAATGAGAGACCCTCTCCTTCGGAATGTCAAGGCCCTCACTAAAATTCGATTTTAAACTTCCTCAGGAAAGCTGTAGAAGGCGGCTCTGTTGAAATGGGACTCAAGGTAGATGCTGCACGTGCCTGTGTGGATCTGAGTCCCTGCCTGGCTAGGGGAGGCTCGAGCAGGGCGAAGAGGGTGCCAGAGGGCAATGAAGGGGCCGTGATGGCAGGGCTGGCCTGAAGCCCCTACCTGTCATCCTCCTGGGGGAAGCAGGCATCTCAGGACCTCTGCCTAGACCCCTGAGCACCACAGCTGAAAGGACTCCCAGGGACAGTGCTGTCCACATCTTCACGGGATCCCTGTCATTCAAGGGACACTAGGTGCAAAAGGATCGCCTGCCTTTCCCAACACCTTTCCTTCGGGTCTGCTCTCCGGCTCTCGCCAGCCCCTTTCTCACCTGTGCTTCACTCCTGACCACGCCCACGGCTGCTGGAGCTCACCTGGCTGTGATACGTAGCCCCAGAGCCGTCTCTGGCCCTCTCAAAATCCTAGAATCGGAGCTAGACTCAGGCTGCAGGGTGCCAGAAGCAAACTGCCCCGAGCCTCCTCCACTCCCCTCGTCCTGCTCCTGCTTGTTCTGGGAACGAAGAAGTTCCCAGGGGCATCTTCAACTCTTCGTGCCTAAGACTTAGTCTCAGGGAGGCCAAAGAGGCTGGGCCAGGAGGCTAGCAGGGAGGAGGTGGATGGAACAGTCTGCTGAGTGCTCCCTGCCACCAGTCCCCAGGGGTCCCCATTTATCCAGCTGGGAGAGGAAAAGACCTCTGACACCCAGGGCTGCTGGCCAGTGACTGTCTTCATAGCAATGCCAAGGAAGGGCACAGAGAGAAACCATGGGACCCCCCACCCCCCCCGGGCTTGTTCTCAGATCTCTCCACCTCCGAATCCCCTGGGGACTGTGAATGATGCTTACACCAGGATCCGATCCTGGAGGTGCTGGTCTAATCGGTCAAGGGCAGAGCCAGGTGTTCGTATATTTAAAAAGCCCCTCACCCCGTAGATGCTCATATGTAGGCTCGACTTATAACCTCTGTTCTAGGACACACCCCACTTCCCTGGGCTCATACCTGGCTTTCCATGGTGGCCATAGACTGTGGTGAGGTGAGGATAAAGTGTCCAGGAACCAACAGGCAGGAGCTGCAGTGCAGAGGCTGCAGGGCGGAGGATGCAGCGCCGCTGGCTGTGCTAAAAAGGACTCGTGCACTCAGCAGGATAGCACGTGAGGCCACAGGTGTCCTCTGCCCTGCCTCGCTTGCCCCATGCTGACACCAGGCTGCCTACTGGTGGCCCCGCACCCAGCCCGGGATGCCCAGCCCAGGAGAGCAACATGCAAAGGCAGGCCTGCTGACTGGCTGGGGTCGGAGCCGGCCAGGAGTTGAGACAGACAATTTCCCTTCTCTGACAACAAAACTACAGTTGTGTGTGTATGAGCTGGCGTGGCTGCTTTCACTGTGCTGTTCAGCGGTGTAGACAGGTGGGGAGGAGCAGGACAGGACCCTGGGACACCCATCCTGCCCCTACTCCCTCCCAATCACCTGCTTGCTGGAAGCCCACTGGCCACCGAGCCAGGGCCCTGGTCACAGAGTTAGTGAGAGCAGCCCCAGCCCTGCCCCAACCTGCCCTCAACCTGCAGGACAGCTGATCGGTGGCCAGGGTGTTGTCACAGGTGCGAGCTCTCTGAGCTACCACCGAGGAGCAAAGTCTCTGCCCCGTGAGCTCCATCCCGAGCCCAGATAAGCCGCCCTCACCATCACCACCCGCCAAGCCCCTAACTGCCCCTGCCTCCCCCCACCGTGTGAACGTACATATTATGCACCCACAGCCCACACCAGACAAATCACATGCACACGCACCCCACACCAACACTCCTGGCCCCTATATCCAACCTGGCCCCAGGTCAATCCAACTGCAAAGGGCAGACTCAGACCCACCCAGCTGTATGGACTTCAGGGCTTGAAACCTGCCCGTACAACTGGACACAGAGAAGGATGGGGCCGGGACCAGTGGCCGCACGTCCCACATAGGATCTCTCATCCACATCAGAGTGCACCCTTCCTTGACCCTCAAGAGACCATGAAGGAGACCCTGGCACTGGGACCAGGGCCACAGGAGGGGGTGGTCAGTGTGGCAACAGGGGCCCATCTGGGACTTTAAACAGCGAGCAGAAATTTCCTCGAAATTTTAGCTCCCATAAAAAGCAAAGCAGGAGTGTGTGGCACTCCTGCCCCAGCTTGAGGTAAGAGGAGCCCACTACCCTTACTGCAGTGTCTACGTTGTCTTCAGAGGGCATTTCCTAGGATGCAAGCGCCCTGTGAACTCAGGGGCATGTGGCAAAAGGTGGCAGGATTCTTGGGATTGGAGAGGGGAATACACCTTGGGGGCTTGAGCCCATGTAGACCAGGAGGAGGAGGCCTGGGGCCTCTGGGGATGACTTGGAGGAAGTGCTGAAAGCAGGTCTCCAAGCCAGGGGCCCTTCCCCGGCTACAACCTCAGTGGCACCTCTCCCCTCCCTCCATCACCTGGGGGACCCGGTTTCTGCTTCCTCTCAAGGTCAGAGGGGCAGGATGGGGAAGAGGCCCTCCCAGAAGCCCACTTTCACTTCTCCCAATCCCTCCTCCATCCAGGCGAGGAGACCCCAAGTTGGCTAAACTGTCTGGGCGTCCCGCTCAGCAGCACCCAGAGTGGCCGGGAAGAGCTCCTTGCCCTTTAGGAAGGCCGCAGTGCCCTGTTTTTGCCTCCAGAGGGCCAGCTGCCAGGAAGTACAACCCACTCCTTCCTGGATGTGCAGCTGGGTGCCAGTCTTGACCAGCACTTTGAGGATGGCTGTATTGCCCTTGAGGGCAGACAGGTGGGCAGGTGTCCAGCACACCTTGCTATGGGCACAGATATCTGCAGAGTACTCCAGAAGATTGGTGGTGCTCAGGAAGGCACCTCTCTGCACTGCCAGGTGGAGGGGTGTCCAGCCTGACTGCTTGGCAGCATTGGGGTCAGCCCCACACCCCAGCACTGCCAACACCGCCACCTCCCCTTAGCGGGCAGCTAGGTGCAGGGGTATCCAGTTCATGCCTCCGAAAGCATGGACGTCTGCATGGCTCTCAGCCAGCAGGTGGATGATCTCCAGGTAGCCCTTGTAGGCTGCTAGATGCATGGGCGTCCAGCCCTGCTGGGTGGGCAGCTTGAGGCTGGCCCTAGACCTGAGCAGCATTTTGCAGACAAAGTACTTGCCCCTGGCAGCCTCCGTGTGCAGTGGGCTGTAGCCACTCTGATCAAGGATGTTGGGGGCTGCCCCACTTTTCAGCAGGTGTAGGTGGCCCTTACTTTGCCCTGTTCCACTGCCAGGTGCAGTGGTGTCCTCAGGTTTCCCTGCTGAGATCCAACTTAGCCCCCCTGGTCTGTCGGCAGCTTGGCCAGGCTGACACGGCCAATGTAGGCAGCCACGTGGGGGGGTCCTTGCCCTCAGCTATGTGCAGGCTGAGGTCAGCTTGATGGGAGACCAAAAGCCGTGCCTCATTCTCCAAGTTATTCTGTGTGGCCAGGTGAGGTGGCGTCCACCCCTGGTGCTCCTGAGCACCCATGTGGGCCCCATGGTCCAGGAGCAGATGCACAATGCTGTTGTCCCCATTCTGGGCTGCAAAATGCAGGGGGTCCCAGCCATCCTTGTCTGCCACATTGGCATGAATGCAATGAACCAAAAGCAGGGCACGGGAGTTTGGCTGCTGGTCCTGGACGGCGATGAGGAGGGGTGTAGCTGGAGGCCGTCTGGCAGTCCATGTCCACCTTGCGGGCCAGCAGCAGCCTCTCCCACTCCACGCCGCCCTGGGCCACCAGGAATTGGAGGGGAGTGACCTTGTTCTCATAGATGTGCAGTTCCTCATCGCTCGGGACCAAGCTCTTGCTGCCGGAGAGTTGTAGGACCTGCTCCAAGTAGTCTCCTGCGTCTGCTGGGAGGAAGATGGGTTGGGAAGAAAAAGACCTGTTACCTGTCCAGAGGACATCTCAGCCATCCCCCTGCCTCCTGGAAGTAGTGTCCAGGAACAGACACCAGAGGAGTGAGGGCAATGCTTTTCCTAATAGCACGGTTCCCCACGCAGTTAGGACTGTTGCTATTCGAGCTCGGCCTCTCTTGTTTTGGAGAGCTGAGACCTGCAGTTCCTCCTGCACAGATGCGGCCCAGGAGGCCTGGGTGCAAGCCCCGATCCCTGCCTTAGCAGCCCCTGACCTCGGCCCATGCTCTGCCCCTTTGAGCCTCCGTGTCTGTATCAGCAAAGGGGAGACAAACAATGCTCAGCTCATTCTACCCTTGTGAGGACAAATTATGGAGGTGAGAACTTTCAGAGGAGGGCCTGGGACGAGGTAAGCGAATGCAAGGCAGAAATAAATTTGTGGTTGGAGCTCCAAGACCTAAACCCCCCTGAGGTCTTAAGGATTTACCCCCCACAGATTCCAATTTAACTAGTCTCCGGTAGACCATAGGCATTGATATTTTTTTTTTTTTGTCCCTAATTTCCTAAGTAAATCTAACTGCAGCCAACTTTGAGAACCACGCTCCGTCTCTCAGGTCAGGAAGGGAGCAACTGGTCTTGCAAGGACACAGATCTGAAGGGGAGGTGGAGTCAGGCCCCTGAGCACATGTGCAATTCTGGAAGACACAACCGGGTGCTGGGACAGACCCCTAAGACCCCGGATGCGTGCCAGGCCCAGGGAGGGTGGGGCCGTGGAGGATGGGGAAAGGGTGGGCTTTGATTCCAGTTGCTCTGCAGCTGTGAGTTCTCCGGTGGCACCTGGACTCCCTGCTGTTTGTCAGCTCCGGGCCGGCTTCCTCGCTGACCCGGGGAGGCAGTTCTGGTCTGTGGCATCCTCCCCTCCTTCCCTCTCTCCAGTGCTCCCTGTCACCCATTAGTACTCACATCCCACCATGTCCTGGGACACCTCCTCCTTTGCCATGGCCACCCTCAGCTGTGTCTAGAGGACGACACGGAGAGGAGACACCCTCCAGAAGGAGGTGGCTCAGGGCCTTGCCTTCCCCTGGGGCACATGCACTGCAGGGTGAGTCTGTCGGTCCAGCCAGGAGTCCCAGGCTAACCCATGGCTGGTTCCCGTGTTAGGGCAGTGACAGGAGGACCGAGGCATCATGTTGCCGCCCACAGTGTGAAACCTCCCTCTGCGGGGCAGGGCTCTGCTTGATCCCACGGGTGAGCAGAGGTATGTCCTTCCCAGGGGCTCTGAGCTACAGCCACCACGGGCCTTTAGAGCACCTTTGTGCAAATTAGGAAAAGAAGTCCCCTCTGGATGGAGGTGGCCCGAGCTGGGCAGCCTGGCTTGGACCCCTCAGCCAGGCAGCCTTGTGAAGGACACAGCCCGTGCATGAATATTCAGGGTCCTGCCAGAGACCATGGCAGTCCACACGGGCCCCCTGGTAGCACGACCCAGGACGGCAAGGCGTGCCTGGTCCACACACTCACATCCCAAGGCTGGAACAGCGATGGCTTGCAGGACACCTTCCTGGCCAGGGCCTCACTCTCTGGGCCTGCCACAGGACTCCGCAGCAGTGACAGCAGCAAGTCTGTCTCCACTGTGAGGTCTGCTCCACGGCGGAGAGAGAGAGAGCACAGGGAGCAACAGCCTGGTCACAGTCCCTTTTTGTCTTAGATACACTAACATTTCCTGTGTCCGCACCAGATCCATTCCTGGGCTCCTGTATGTCCATACGTGCACGTGAGGAGGCAGGAAGCTTGGGTCCCAGCAGGGCACTTTGGCAAGTCACCCACCCTCTGAGTTATCAGAGTCCTTTTCCATAGAACCGGGGGACAGGGCTAGGTGATCTCCAAGATGCTCACACTTACACACACATGTGCATTTTCACAGTCCCCAAAGGATGGATAACCTCACAGTCCATCCCAGTCTGTGATCTCATGGTCTGGAAACATTTCACGAATGAGGGCACTGCAGGCCTGAAAGAACCCAGGGCTGGCTGGAGGGTCCATGGCAAGGCCAGGCCCAGATACTGTGACTTATGCCTCTGGCAACGAGGATTTTCTACTCTACCTCCACAGGGACGCACATGATACACACAGAGCTTAGGCCCCGTCCGCAGCTGCTCCTGGCTCCCGATGCTGTCCTCCCAGCCCCGGGATGCGGATTCTACCCTAGAAAGTCCCTCCAGGCCCTAGTGCTGCAGGCATCTCTCTGCATAGATCTCAGGAGTGACCTGGGCTCAATCATCTCCCCTCCTGGCCCTGCCCAGCTCCCAGTCCCAGGTGGGAGACAGGCTGCAGGAAGGGCCGCATGCCTGTGGCCACTTGGATAATGCTGGTTGTCACGGTGAGCCCTGCAAGAGGAGGCCCAGGCCGCGCGGGTGCTGGGAGACAGGGCAGAGGCTCTGAGGACCCGGGCAGGGCATGCATGCAGCAGGGGCTCCATGTGTGCATGGGAGTGAACAGCTAGACTAATGACCGACTTGAGGTTCTGATTTGAGCAGCCGGGTCTCTCTGGTTCAGCTGTAGCTACCACCCAGGTCAAGACCAGGCAGGACCCCACACTGCAGGGCCGTGCTGCCCAAAGGCTGCCGGATGGACAGGCAGGCCTAGGTGAAGGCTCTGACAGCCCACGTTGCAGGGTTACCCAACTCTCCCGCAGTCCATTCACCTGGCACCTAGGCAGCAGGGCTGGGGGATGGGGAAGGCAGGAGCGGGTGCTCTGAAAGTGAGGGGGTCAGAGCCACGCAGTATGGGCCGGGCACACGTCGTCTTTCTTTTCACTAGGACGTGAGTGGAAGGAGGGCAAGGAAAAGAATCTTGAAGACAATGGGGTCCCCAGCAAGCCCGCCCCTTGTGCTCCCTCTCTAACCCCAGCCCTCCCACGGCCTCTCCCCAGCACCCCATCGAGGGGCCTGCCCCGCCCCCCGCACAGCCGCAGCTACCTGCTACCTAAGCGCGGTTTCTTCTGAGTGGGGAGCTCCCAGATGACAATCCCGAAGCTGTGATGGGGAAACGGTCCGAGGGACTTGGTCCAATGTCCATGGTCACCCCAGCCAGGGGGCCCTACAGCCCACACAACCCTGGGCAAGCCTCTCCAGCCACAGTCCTCCCCACCCTCCTCCTCCCACCTGGGTAGGGAGGGGCCAGACCGCAACCCTGTCCTGCCCTGCCCACCGGCCATGGCGGCCAGGCAGGGTGGTGGCCGCACGCTGCCTCTGGGGTGTGTGGCATGGAGGCTCCCCCCCCGATACTGGTACGCTTCGGATCCGGGCCTCGTTACCCCCCAGGAACATTGCCAGGGGGCGCAGCCGAGCGTGCCCTGCAGGGCAGACCTCCCGATGTACTGCATCTGCTTGGATAGGCCGAGGTCTGAAATCTGGGAGAAAGCCAGTGTCGGGAGACAGGGGCGTAATAGAGTCTTGTGTCCAGAAACTGCTTCGGTTCCTCACCCCTCCTGCCATCTACCCGTTCCAGTATCGTGTAGTGGTTTCCTACTGCACTGCCTCCCAGCTCCACCACTTACTACCCGATGATCTTGGGCAAGTTTACTTATCTCAGAGCCTCAGTTTCCTTATCTGTAAAATGGAAATAATATGAGTGCTTGACCATAGTGTTGTTACGAGTATTAAATGAGGTAACATGGAAAAAAGCACTTAGAACAGTGCCTGGTGTGCAGCAAGTCCTTGGCAGGCGTTGCCACTATCCAGAGACACCGTGGACAGAGTTGCCATCCTCAGAGAGCTTCTGTTCGTCCCACCTCCACAGATTCTGAAACATACCATGTACATTTATCCCCCCTTTGCTTCCGTCCATCAAGTCATCACTGGCCAATTGGCCATCCACTGAGGGCTATGGGCTGAAGATCAAAAGGCAGATAAGAAAAATGAGATGCCCCCACACACTCTGTAGCCTCATAAGTGCCTATTCAAACAGGCTTACAGTCATTAATGAAAGAGTTTCACAAATAATTATATCTTTGCAATTGGAGTTAGCAATGTGAAGAAACAGAGGCCCAGTGAGGGTATACAACAGGGATCTGTTGGAGTAGATCAGGGAAGACCTCCCTGAGGAGGTGATATTTAAGCTGAGAGCTGAAAGATGAGAAGGTCTTTGCTAGATAAAGAGAGAGGAGTAGGGGAACAGAATATGCAAAGGTCCTTGGGCAGAAGAGAGTGTGCCATGTTTTAGGAACTGAAAAAAATGGCCATTATGACCTTTCTTGGGGATTACCTCATTTACACACATCCCACCCAAAGCATGGAATGGGAGGGATAGATATTATTCTGCCTACTTTAGAAATGGAAAACTGAGGCCCAAAGAGGGTTATTACAAGCATCCTGGTATCCAGCCTCATGCACTAAACTTCACTGCTTTGCCATCTCTGTTCCAGGTGTGATCCCTGCCCTCAAGAGAACTTCTTAGACCTCTTGCCAGGCCAGTCAGGCAGGTAGATAATTCTGCTCACTGGAGGAGGCTGTAGAGTGAAAGGGGGTGAGAGGATTGGCCTGGGCTCTTTACCTTGACATGCATGTCACTGTTTAAGAGGACGCTGCCTGGCTTGAAATCCAGGTGGAGCAGAGGTGGCTTAAGGCTGTGCAGAAAGTTCATGGCCCAGGTGGTCTCAGGGCTGATGCAGAACCTGAGCTGCCAGCAGAGGCTGTGGGTGGCAGCATCTTCTCCAGGGAGCCACTGGCACTAAACCCCATCGCAATGCCCAGGGGCTGCTTGCACACCCCATGGATAGACACGATGTGCTAAAACTTGACCTTGTCCTTTTTGGCCGCTTCTTCAATGAGACAATTCACATGAGAGCTAGGAGGAGAGGGGAGCAAGAGATGGGAGAGAATGACCCGTTAATTCCTAAAGCAACCAGCAGAACACATGAACTAGGCATGATGCCAGGCTGTGGGGACCCAGAGGTAGTGGAGGAGGAAAGAAAGACCTGAAGTGAAGCCCAGCAGGTAGCACAGATGAAGGTTCAGCAGACCAGACAGGAAGTGAGGGAGTTTGCAGGTGTAGGAGCCAGTCCACTCTGCAGCGGTGGCCACGGACAGCACCTGTCTCAGCCTGACATTGATTCTGGCTACTTATTTCTATGTGTATCTCCCCCAGTAGATGTCAAGCCCCTGGAGATTAATATTATGCCTCATGTTTCTGTTTTAAAATATCACTTATTGCCATTTTAATTATGAAAGTAATACGTATACCTTGTAGGAAATCTAGGAACTATAGAGAGCTATAAAAAAGAAAAGTAAATCATCGGCAATCCGACCTGCCAGGTTGGCCTCTGTTGATATTTTAGTATATTCTTTTATGACACATTTTCAAGGCCTCTCATTCCCTTTCTCCCTTTCGCTCCTTCCTCCCGCCCGCTGGATCACACAGTGTGTGGAGCACGAGCACTCCCCCACACGGCGATTCTCCGGAAGCACGGTTGTTAATGCACAGTATTCCATTTTACAGATCAACTATAATTATTCGTCTTTGTACTCCCCAGAGCACATGGCCCTGCGCTGCACAATGCGTCTTTGTTGAATTGCACGTAAGTCGAGACTTAAGGGACGGCCTTACAAAAACAAGCATTTGCAAACCCTCTCGCTCATTGCACTGCATGGGCCCACAGTGCCAATTGTAAACATGCAAATTGCGATAGATTGTTATGGGATTGCGGGCATGGGGATTGAGGAGAAATGACATTTTCGAAAGTGCAATATTTGCGAATTTGTGATGGCGCTGCAGTCCCCTCCCTGCGAAGCCAACAAGAGAGCACCCATCTGCAGGAAAACCACCTGCTCTCCCTGGCACCTGGACGGGTTGGCTAGTCTAGGTTTCTCCTGTTCTCGCCTCTGCTTCTCTCCTGTGCCAGAGATCTCCGCTTCTGTGATATCTTTGATCTGTCTCCTCTCATCCTCTTAGGTTCACAGGAGTTAGAATGACATCCGTCGTGAAATGGAAAAAGCATGGGCTCTGGGGTCACACCACCCTGATTTCAAATCCCAGTTTCACCACTTATTGTCTGCATGACCTTGAGCAAGGGAATTCTCTGAGCCTCAGTTTCTGGACTGTAAAATGGGAATAACAGTAACTGCCTTGCACAATTCCGCTCCACACCCAGACTTCCGGAAAGCATTTACTGCTATCTCTCCTTTCCCTCACCTCTCTCCACCCCTTCTCGTCTAGTTTCTGGTGTCTGCACGTCACTGAACACCTGTTGCTAAGGTCACCAATGACCTCCACGTTGCTATAGCCAGTGGACAATTTCTAGTTCTCAGTCTAGAGTTCAGATCTCGGACTTTTTTCCTTCCCTCCTCTATGTGTCGGCATTCTCCGGGATTTCTCCCTCTCTTTCTGGTCACTTCCTTTCTGGTTCCTTGGCAGGCTCATGCTGTGTTCCTCAATCATGGGCTCAGTCCTAGCCCTTCCCCTCCGCACTTTTCACTCTCCGCTCTGTATCTCGTCAGTCCCGACCTCTCTGACTGCATATGCAATACTAAATGTGTCTAAAGTTAAGCTTGATTCTCCCCTAAAACCTCCTCCTCCCTCAGCCTTCCTCGTTTCAGTGACTAGGGCCTCCATCCTTCTGGTCCTCACACAAGGACCCTCGTGTCACTCCCCACGACCAGTCCCTTGGCAAATTCTGCTGGCACTACCTTCAAAATACCATGGAGCAAGAATCCGACCAGTTCTCACTCCCTCCGCCCACTGGCATCTTGGCCCAAGCCTCCTGATTGGCCTCTCTGCTTCTCCCTCTTCCCGCCCAGCAACTATTTTCAACCCAGCAGCCAGAGTGACACTTGTAAAATCTAAGTCAAAGCACGTCACCACCCTCTTCAGGACCCTCCACTGGCTCTCATCTCATTCCCAATAAAAGCCGAAGTTCTTGCAATGGCCGACGAAGTTTTACAAGATCTGTTGCCTCCTTGAGACTCGGCCACAGCCTGGGTGGTTCCAGGAGCTGAGGCTTCCGGCTCCTCAGGTCCTGGGAGGGTGGGAATGGCAGGGGACCCGCCCTGCGCAGGTTAGGGGAGCCAGGACCTGAGCCCTGAGACCACAGCTTAGTCTTAGTCCTTCCTTAGTCTCAGCCTTTGGTCTCCCCACAGCTCTCACCCTGGAGCGAGGGAGCTGTGCTGGGAAAGGAAGGTGTCCTGATGCTGGCCCCATTGTATTTAGGAGCAGTTTGAAGTGGGAGTCCGTTTACGCATCCTGCAACTCCCATGTCCCAGGGCTTATGAGGGTTCAGGGCCCTTCCTGGGCCTGGACCCCCATCTCTCCCCTGCAGGGATGGGGTTCAAAAATTCCTAACGGGGATTTTTCTGGTCTGAATCTGTTGGTCTGATGGGTTTAATGCTTTCTTTGTTATTGCTGGTTTTCATTTGTTTGTTACCCAGTCTTAGTGTGCTAAAGGTCACCAAGAAGGGGTCAACAGAGATAGAGGGGTTGGGGGCCTGGGCTCCTGTCTGCAGGGGTCTGCCTTCAGGGCACTGCTCTTGGCCCCAAGCTCAGAGGGATGGACACTGGCCTGGAGGTGGCCATGGGGGAGGTGGGCTCCTTGGCCCAGTTACCAGGGGCAGCTGGAAGGCGGGGCAGGGTGAGCCGGGTGACCGGGCGGCTGCAGAGCAGTGTTGGGGCTGTTGCGGAATCTGGCCTGAGGGCTCAGGGCAGAGACTTGGGGCAGAAGGGGAGAAAGTGTCCCTGTAGAGGCAAACCTGGCTGCTGGACAGACAGGGAGCTGTCCCGGTGGGTAAAGACGGCTGGATGGCAGAGGCAGGGACGGTCTCCCAGAGACGTGAGAAGTGACAGCACATTGAGGCCACACCCCCTCCTTTCTCTGAACTGCCTGCTCCCTTCCCCTTCCCTGGCACCCAAGGTGGGCAGCACCTCAGTCTACCTGGGGATGCAGGTGAGAAGAGAGGAAGGCTTCCCAGTGTTGAGCCTAGAAGTTCCTCTGGGTCTTTGGCCAGTGGGATTGTCCTCTCACTTCAGAGACCCTCAGAGCAGGGAAAAATTATAAGTGCTTGAACATCTAGATGGGTCTCCCCAGGGACCCTGAGCAAGTGAGTCACTGCCAGGGTCGGGTACAGCTGGGAGAACTGTGGCAGAGCCGTGCAGGGTCAGTCCCTTCTCACCCACAGCTGGGCAGATGGGCTAACGTCCACAGGGAGACCCCAGCGTGACCATCGTCAAGTGTGAGGAGCCCACCTACTAGAGGAGAAATTGCCTCGCCTTTGGCCCGAGGCTGTCGAGCCCATCAGCCATGCCACAAACCCCTCAGACTGCCAGGGAACAGCACAGGCAGGGTAGTGAACAGAGACTCCTGGTGGAAGCTGCAGAACTTGCTCTTTCTGTAACAATTTACATGCAACCTCCGGGATGAAAGACCGAAGATTAAGATTAAGGACTGAAGATTGGGCCCGAAGGCAGTTGTCACAGGGACCAATAACAGCCCCTGTTAATTGAACATTAACTTTTCCCCAGATCAGTAGCTACTTTACTTACTGCACGTCCTTTACAGATGTTATCTTATTTAAATCCACAACAACGTTAGGATGTCAACATCTCACCATTTGCAGATGAGGAAACTGCCTTGGAGACAATAAGTAGTCAATGGCCACATAGCTAGTCAGTGGTAGTTGATATTCAAACCCAGGCCTCTCGATTCCCATGGAAATGAGCTGGACATGGGAGGAGCAGGGGTGGCCTTTCACGAATATGGGGGAGAGGAGAGAGAGAGTCATGCTCCCTCGAAGAGGGTGGAGGTGATGGAAACTGCACCCAGAGCAGGGCATATACCCCAAAGACAGTGTCAGAGGGAGGCCCCCAGCTTGCTTTGGCTGGAGCAAGGCAGGGGATAACAGAACTTGGTGCCCCTGGTACAGCGCTGCCGGCCCCCGACAAGTTTCAAAGCCTCCCCCAGGAAAGCCTGGAATATGAGAGGGGACATCACTGTCAGGGAGACTAGGAGGTCAAGAAGAGGTCCCGTGCCTTCTGCTGGGTGGGCTAACGTGGCGACTGGGAAGGCAGACAGCCCCTAGGCCCTGAGGAAGTTTGACTCAGGACCAGATCTCTGACGTTCAGCGAAATCTGTCTCGGCTCCTGGAGGAAACACCAGGGGGTGAGTGGTCTGAATCAGTTCAGTCACACCTGAGGTGGTTCTCTAGGGACAGCAAGAAACCAGAAGCCACCATTGGCTGTCTGCAGAGACTGGCACCTGTCACAGGAATGTCGAAGAAAGCATCATCCCCAGAGGAAGGGACCCGTACGGATCAAGGCAGGCTGCCAGGATCCCAAATAAAATACCTCTGTGAACTTGTCGCGGGGGTGGAGGTCGAGGGCCACGCAGGAGCCAGGGTGTGGTACCGCTGACCCTCCCATGGAGACAGCCGTGCTGTGAGTTCCAGCACAGTGGGGTCCTGCTGCTTCAGAGGAGTCAGGCGAGTTGGACGTTTGCCTTTACCCAGAGCGACTGGCTCCTCACACTGGGCTCGGGCTGCTCCTTTGATCTCTCTGAAGTGGGCCAGGACAAAAGCCTAGCAGTGGGAGAAGTTGTAAGGGGAGGGGACCCTTCCTGGGTATAAGGTCACAGAAACAAAGAACCCCTGGATCCCTCGTTATAAGTGGGGTGGGGGTTAGGGACTTGGGAAAGAGCAGGACCAACCCAGAGGCGGCTGATTTCTTCCCAGCGGTCTGAGTGCAGAAGTCCTTAGGTCCTGCCTGCCTGGTGGGGAGTCTGCGGCCAGTGGGTTGGGAGGAGAGAGCTGGGGCACTCTCCACCTTCGACTGCACACCTACGCACAGTGGGAATGGATAGTGAGGTGGTTCAACGTATTCTATTTTGGCAGATTGAGGATGGAAATGTTCTGGACTTGGAATTACTGAATGAATTTTGTGTGTGTGCTGGGGCAGGGATGATTGTCTTTGGGAACCTGACGTTTGCAGCCTGCCACTCGCAGACCAGCGAGCTGGCAGAGCAGTTCCACAATACTCTGAAGGAAGCTGAAATCCAATATGAACTTTTCTCCAAACCAGAGTGACAAGCTATTTGCATACAAGGAAGTCCCCCAACCTGCCCTCCTTCTCACCCTGCCGACAGGTCACAGAGGACACCTGGGCAAGTTGTGGCAAACTGCAACCTCTAATAGCCTATGCGCACCGAGGTAAGGTTAAGGTTGGTCAGCACAAGGGAATGTGTGCAGGAAGCCGGAACATCTGCTCAGGAAGCCAGACTCTCTCAGAGAGAAGAGGAGCGAATGAGGCAATAGGAGCAGCATTAAATGCCAGAGTTCAAGGACTAGTCAGACCTGCATTCAAACCCTGGTTTTCCTCTACCACTTAGCAGTAGTGTGACTTGGGTCACATTGCCAAATCTCTCTGGATTTCTCCATCTGTAAAATGGGATAATAATCATAATAACCGTTCTAAAATGTTGCTGTAAAGATTATAATGTTTAGAAATTCGTCTCAACGAATAACCACAGGCAAAAAATGAACCAACATGAACCTCACACCTTAGACAAAAACGAACTCAAAATGAATCGTAGGCTTAAATATAAATATAAAACTATAAAGCTTTTAGAAAAAAAAATAGAAGAAAATATTCTGGGCCTAGGATGAGACCGTAAGTTCTTAGGCTTAGCACCACAAGCACAGTCCATGAAAGGGGAAATTGATAAACTGGATTTCATCAAAATGAAAAACTCTCACTCTGTGAAAGACCTGGTGAGGAAGATGAAAAGAAAACTACAGAGAAAATATCTGTAAAGTACGTGATTGACAAAGTGCTGGTTCCAAGAGTATATAAAGAGATCTTCAAACTCAATGGTAAAAAAAAAAAAAAAAAAAAAAAAAAAAAAAAAAAAAAAAAAAAAAAAAAAAAAAAAAAAAAAAAAAAAAAAAAAAAAAAAAAAAAAAAAAGCGTCCAATTAGAAGATGGAGAAAAGACATGAGCAGACATTTCACTGAAGAGGGTATGTAAAAGGCAAATTAGCGTATGAAAAGATGTTTAATACACTTAGCCATTAAGCACATTTGCAAATTGAAACCACAATGAGATATCACTAACCACCTATCAGAATGGCTACAAATAAAAATTAAAAAATAGTGACAACACCAAATGCCGATGAAGATGTAGAGAAATCGGATCACGATATAGTGCTGGTGGGAACGTGAAACGGTACAGCCACCCTAGAAAACAGTTTGAAAGTTTCTTATGAGAGGAAACACACGATCACCATACAACGCAGCCTTTGCCCTCTTAGGAATGCTTATCACAGCTTTATTTGTAATAGCTACAATCTAGGTGTCCTTCAGCCCACGGATGGTTGAAGACACCGTGGCAGGCACGTACCATGGAACACTACTCAGCAACTATTGATATACACAGCAAGTTGGGTGAATCTCCAGAAATTATACTGAGTGGAAAAAAATTGTTTTATTTATATTAACTTCTTGAAATGACAAAATTTTAGAGAGGGAGACCAGATTAGCGGTTGTCAGAGGTGTTGGGGAAGAGAGGGAGGCGGGTGTAGCTGTACAACGTTAGTGCAAGGGATCCTTGTGATGAATCTGTTCTGCATCCTGACTGTGGGGTGGTCCCACGGAGAACACATGTGACAAAATTGCACCAAACTTAACACACATGCACGCACACACGCAGATGAATGCATGTAAAACTGACGGCATCTGAGTAAGGTCCACGGATTGCACACTGTCAGTTTCCTGGTTGTGATACTGAGCTACAGTTACATAACATGCTACCTCTGGGGGAAACTGGCTGAGGGTGTAAGGGATCTCTGCCTTATTTCTTAAAATTGTGTGCTTATCTACAATTATCTCAAAACAGAACATTTTAAAAAATGCACATAAGACCCCCTTTCTTCTCCTCCTTCTCCTCCTCCCCTTCCTCCCCCTTCTAGTTCTTGTTCTTGTTCTTATTACCGGGTAATGTTATATATTCTCAGAAGCCAAATAGTCCCATGATAGGAGAAAGGGGGTAATCTAACACTTACCATGGAAAGCCTTGAGGAGCATGCCTGGCCCCTGGGGACACGAAGGAGGAGGAGGAAGAGGAATGCCACTCTGTGAAATGTCTGAGGCAGGAGAGGACAGTGGGAGGAAGCCACCTAATTCCCTCTAAGAATTCTCACCCAGACGATTTGATCGCATAAGCTGGAATCCACTGATAAGGCCATAATTACACCTAATTTGTAATAGTCACTTAGAAAAAGCCAGAAGAAACATCCAACGTGCCATTCTCCAAACTATTTCAGGGGCCCTGCCTGTGTGGTATGCTCAGCGAGGCTCAGGGCATCGTGTGCCAGCAGTTGAGACGGTTGAGGTGTGCTGGGATGCAGATGCAGGGGGGATCCAAAGCCAGGGGTGCCAGGTTTGCTCCACTGGGGCCACAGGAGGCTAGATGTCCCCACTAGTCTGCTGCCAGTCTGAAGCACCCAGCTGGGTGGTGCCCGGTGCAGAAGTCAGCTGGCTTTGATTCTGCCCAAGCAGGTGGACTTGTCATTGACTACTGCAGAAAAATAGTCCCTCTCAGGGTCAAGGGGGAGTGTGGAAGCAGGAGTGAGATCAGGGCAAACGAAGAATGTTGTAAGAATATTTCTGGAGTCGACAGGACATAGATTTTTTTCCCCCCTAATATGTAAATCCGTTTTCCCCTTTGAAGGGCTTTTTGACTAAAACTACCATCTTGAATGTCAAAAAAAGGCCAAAAATTAAAGCCCTGAGTCTCAGGAACCACAGTTCGCATTGTCAAAATGATGGCCACAGGTTCTTTGTGGTTTTGGGTGTTTGTGGCCCTGGGTTGGGTCTGTATAGAAACAAGAAACAAATGTTCCAAGAATCCTGTGACCTCCAGCAGCCTAGGAGAAATGTGTGGCTGTGGCCATGACCTTGGTATAGCGTCGGTCTAACACTGGGCCTTAGCAGCCTCAGAGCATGTCCAAGGGGTCATGGGCAGTACCTTCTTTAGTTTTGAAGAGATCGTGAGTTTTAAATACAAATTCTTTTCCATTTAACAAAGAGTCATGAAGGGAGATGAGGGAAAATAACCTGGACCCTCCTGTTAGCAGGACTCCTAAGGGGAAATGCTCTCCTATGCCAACCTTTCTGATCTGGGGATAAATCTACCCTCCTCCTCTCCTCTGAGCCCGCCCTGGGTGGGCGTGAGCGAGGGGAAGCTGGGACTAGGGAAGGGCCTCAGCACCAAAAGGTGGCTTTCTTGGAAGCTCTGAAAGCTTGCTGGCTCTGTAGGAGAAGAAAAGGACTTCTAAACGGTGACTGGTGTCGTGCTTCTTGTACTTGGTTTCTTTTTTCTATTCTCCTTACTGTTTTGTAAAGTTCTTCCTTCTTTCCTCTCTTTCTCTTTTAGGGTTGGAGGATTAGTCAGACGGTTTCTTTTTCATCATTTGGTATAGGTGATTGTGAACAGTATGATCCTTAAAAGTCAAAAAACCCAAATGGACTAGTAGAATGTGGGCTCCTGGATGGGAATCCTGTTTACTGCTGCATCCTCAGTGTGTGCCATGCAGGAGGGAGCTCGCTAAATATTTGATGAAGGAGTGAATGAGTGAGTGAATAGGAACGTGAAATCCAGCAGGTGGAGTCTGACTTCTGGCCTCTTTCCAGAGACTTCTCTAGTCTGAGTAGGTTCCGAGTCGTATTGTAGCTGAGAAACTGTGAACTTCCTTTACCGTTTTCTCCTACCCATACCCTGGGGCCAGGCCGCTGAGGCCCCTAGGAGGATTGTCCTGGGAGAGACCCCTCGGAGACTCCCGTCCCCACTACCTTCTTCCAGTCAGATTCCTTGTGATCATTTATGATGCTTCGTGCAGGTTTTTATAAATACAGTTATCCAAGTAAAGAGCTTTTCTGTTGAATAAGAGCAAATTGATAGTGAGGCTTGAGGGGCTTGATAGTGAGCCTCTGCTTTGTGCCAGACACTCCCTCCCAAAGGCCCAACCACCCCCCTGCAGTGGGTACTATTGTTACATCCATTTTTGTAGGTTTAGAGGAGCCTAGGGTCATGTAGTTGGCAATTAGATGGCCCAGTACTTGAACCTGGCTTGCCTCTTGCCAAGGTACATCACTCTTACCAATGGCTGGAACAGCCTTGATAAAATCAAATATGGGACCCTCAGACTGTGAGGCTCATCCAGTGTGTGCGTATATGGGAGGGGGGGGTTGTCACATGATGTCAAGCCAAACAATAGGACCTCCTGACATCATGTGACACCTTATGCCCCTCCTGGGGCATAAATCAGTTCAGAGACACTCCCCATTCTCCTTCAAACTGGAAGGAAGAGAAAAGAGAGGGTGAGTGAGCTGGTACCGAAGAGGTGGAGCTTTGACTAATATTAATATTATGCTCATTAATTATTATGCTGCAGCTAAAAGATATCTTTGGAAGCTGTGCCTGTGGAAGGTCGGTACTAGCTCAATCAAATTTGGCTTGTGGAGAAACTTCAGGACTACTTAGATGCAGTAGAAATGTCTCTTTGTCTCTTCGGGTTTGGCAGGAAAGAAAGCAGTGTGTCCTTGGGCCTGCTGAGCTCCTTTTTCACTAGTAAAAGGGAAACTAGATGTGTGCTGGTAAACTCGCATCTGAATATGGGAACTTGGCACTGGAGTGTCAAGCAGGCGGAGTTTCAGGCTGGGAAAAGAGTGCCCTTCGGATTGCATCTTGCTCTGAGCTACCCTCTATTCTGGAAGAATTACTCAGGATGACTTAGAAGAGAAAGGCTGGTCCTGGGAACACTGAATCAGAAGCAATTTGGAGGGGAGGAGGGGGTTATTGGGGGTGAGAACCGAAGCATCGTCCCCTTTCCAGGTATACAGTGGCGGGCAGCGGCTAGTGCTGGGCACAGGGTGCAAGTGTTGGCATTTCATAGAAACCAAGACTGGTTTAAATAAGAGCCTACAGGTATTTCCAGATAATGGCAATGAATGATGTGAGAACAGGTAATCAAAGGAGGCTATGAGTCTTTTTGTCTTGAAACCCAAAAGAGTAGAAGACCTCCATCCACTTGGCTAGGTGAGGGAGAATGTTCTGGAGGCCGAGAGTGAATGAGGGAACTTGTGGAGATGTCTTCAGGTCAGCCCAGACAAGAAAAGTGAAGGGAATAAGAACACATTTTCCTGCCCTAGCCTTTGGTGTAGTCTGAGTTTCACTCATTTCTCCCCACTTCTCTCCCTACCCACAACCTACACCCATCTTTGCCATGACCTCCTTCCAATGCAGGAGAGGGACAGCTCAGATACCACCTCTTTCAGGCAGACTTCTCCTAGCCCAGTGTCCCTAGCTGCACCAGATGCCCTATCGCCGTATCACAAACATTGTGCCAAGCCCAATGGTGTAAGCTTCTCTAGCGTGTCCATCTCCTCTCTCGTCTAGGAACTCCTTGGGAGAAGATACTGTCTTATCCACCTGTGTGTGCCCAGCACTTCTCCCAGTGCCTGGAACACAGCTGAAACTAATAAACAGGAGCTATTATTCATTGTAGTATTTTAGCCTAAATCATTACCACCAGTAAGGGGTGAGGAGGCTTGGAGAGTTTCAAGCGAGTTAGAGTAACCAGACTTCACCCCAGGCTGGCCCTGGTGAGAGTCCCTTAATGGCTTCCCTTGCTAAATTTCTCCATTCAACCAACTCATTTATTGAGCACCTATTATGTAATCAGTGTTTTTATAGGTACTTGATCACATCGCTGATCAGAACCAACAACATCAGAGTTCCCATTCTAGTGGGAAAAGAGGGCAGAATGCAAACAATAAATAATATAGCATGATAAGTAAGTCATGTGTTAGAATAATATGTATCTATTAAGATATTACATTGGGGAAGGAAAGGAGCTGGGAAAATAGGGCAGGACCACTTAACATTTAAGCGGATACTTTAAGGCTCAGCCTATAAAAAGACATCAGGGAAATATATCTCCTAATTTAGTGAGCGTGTTTGGGAGTAAGCAAAGAGGATTATAATCTGGGGGGCACAGATATCGCAAATCACAGCTGCACCCGAAGACATGAAGGTGAGGGAAGCATTTATTGGCACAAAGGAAAAGTTCATACGAGCTGCTTGGAAACAGAGTTCATTGCCTCCGGAGGCTCAAAGCTGGAGCTGGCATCAGTTCATCGGTGGAGATGCCGTCACCGGGCAAGTGTTCTTTTGAGGGCATCTTATCTGAATTGCTGCAGTCCTAAAGAACGTCTAGTAATAAACGTGGTCATAGAAATAATGTGCATACGTGCAAAACATAGGTCGTAGCAAGCATGAGATGCGCAAAGGACATAAAGGGATTTCCTGTGGGGTTACTTTGGGAAGTCCTCGGGACAGCCTTACGGCCGACACGCGAGCACGAGCTCCTCCCCTCCGTGCCTTCCCGCTCCAGTTTGGGTCTGAGAAAAGTGATTTCATCCTGGTATCTGCAACTTTCACACAGAGTAAACAGAACTTAGGCAAGATAAAAGGACACGGAGGATCAGGAAGAGGGGGTATTGATAAGGGCTCTTGTAGTAACAGTGACAACTCGAACTAGCTGCAGCAAAAGGAGATTTATTGTCCCACATAATTGGCAAGCCGGAGGACAGCCTCAGGCACAGGTGGATCCGAGGGCGCCAACAACAACGGGCTCTTGTTAACTCCACCTCTTGGTTCTGTTTTCCCCTATGCGGCATCCATTCTTGGTGAAGCCTTCCACAAAATGGTAAAATCGCCACCACAGCTCCACACTCGCTTCCTCTCTTCTGAGCAACCTCCACGGGAAAGAGTTCCTCTCCCCTTTGCCCTGGCAAAAATCTGGGCTGAGCTCTGATTGGCCCTCTTCCAGTCACATGACCTTCTCTGACCCAATCACTGTGATGAAAGGGACGTGCAATGCTAAGATTGGCTGGGCCTGGATTCCGTGCTCACCCTGGGACCCGGGTGTGAATCAGTTCCACCTAAGTCCCTCTAAGCACGGAGGAGGCGTGGTTCCTTGATCACACCGCTGATCAGAACCAACACAAATTATGGAGGTGTCATTAGCAGACATAGCAACTCAAAGGCCCAGGCCCAAAGAAGTGAGCTGATTGTCTGAGGTCATAAACCCGGCTAGGGCAAAGCTGGACCCCCAACTCTTGGTGCATGCTGGTTCCAGAATGCCTGCAGAAAGAACCCACTGTGGGGCCACCTTTTCTAGCCTCCCACTGCTGATTTTCTTTTCTCAATGACTTCAGTTACAGCAGCAAACACCCAGCTATTTTGAATATTCGCATTTCAAAAACAGCATTCCTACTTCAATTCCTGACCTGAATTTTGTATGATTCCACTAGTTCTGAGAGACGAACCAAAAGCATGCATTTCTTTGTTGCTCTTTTAATGATCCAGCTTCTCAGAGGCGTGGTCCAACCAGAACTAGGGACCCCAAACTGATCCTACTTTAATGGAGGAGGGTGCCCTAGGCAAATATGTAAGGAAAGATGAGACCAGGTCTACCCAGCTCTAGTTGTCAGAGGTTGTTCACTGGTGCTCAGAGGGGGTCACCCCTCCTCCTGACTGGGTACACAGGGCAGACCAACTTTCTCCTGATGTATTTCCAACCCGCCCTTGGGAGCAAAAGTCACAGCCGAAGCTAAGAGAAATAAGGACCACATAGGAGAGAATTGTTTTATCAGCCAAGATCCCTCCATTTATAAACAGCTGTAATACTGACAGCAGACTGACAGAGTCTGAAGACTCCAAGCTTCCCTTTGCCTGACCCTGCCATGCCAGGACTTTGGAGTGAAGTCCTAGGGCTGGGGTTTGGAGAACCTTCCAGGCCAGCCAGGCCCCATTCCCTGTACCCTCAGTGGATGTTTTTGCAATACCTGATGTGAGGTGTACAGGGATCAGGAGTTATGACCTGACAGCACCAAGGGGCGTTTTTGTTTGTGTCTGATTTGTTTTCACCTTGATAATGCCCTGCTATAATTATAACAGAAGTGGATGCAAAAATAGGACTCATTTTATCCAAAGTCTTTTTGTACTATCCAGCATAGTGCTTGGTACACAGTGGGTGCTTGGTAATGATTTATTGAATGAATGAATGAGGAGCTTTTGAGGCACACGCTGTCATTTACGTAACCTTGGCTGAGGAGCCACTTGGTGTACATGCAGAGGCTGGGCTCCCTGCCCATCTGAAGGAGGACAGCATGTGCGGAAATCTGAGCATCTCCATTTTTGCAGAGAAAGCGCCGTGGCCTCCACATGCGCGTACCCACCCTACGCCTCCTCTAATGTGTTGTGCCTGATCAGATGGGAAGGTAATCCTTTGCAGTGGAGAGATTTAAGCTGTTATCTAACAGACTGCGGATGGATTAGCAAGGCTTTCTGATAAAACCTTAAAGGGGTTAGAGTTTCATTTTCCCCTTCACGCTCAGGAAGCAAATGAAAAGAACTAGCTAGCTGACTGTGCTGTAGTTTGGACCAGAAAATTAATGAGAGGAGAGACAGGGCTGGGCAGCGGGCAATGAGGTTCAAGGTAAAGGCTGGATTTGGGTACTGGCTCAGCCATGATTTCCTCAGGAAATTCTGGACAAGAAATTGAATCTCTGGGCCTCTCTTCCCTGAGCTTCAAATGGGTAATAATAATAATACCCACCTCACAGGGACATCGCACAGATGAAATGAGATCGCTGACATGAAAGGCCTTTGAAGAAGTTAAAAGCACTTCCCTGCATGAGGCTATTATTCTCATGGACAAGACACACACTGCAGGGCTGAGGCTTGGCCTAAAACATCAGGATTCTCTGGGACCTTTGAGGGGTGGCCTTTGGCCTACATTTGCTCAGAGGCAGCGTAATGGGGGACCATCACCTTCCCTGTCATGGAATATTGACAGGGAGAACTGTGGTGTCTATCTGTGGATCTGGGAGCCAAAGGAGGTAATGTCACAACGGAAAGGGAAGCCACTCTCACTATTGGTGACTCATCCACATGTTCTTGAGGACAGGGCCAATCACAAACTCAAGGTCATGCCTTTCAGAGTGACACATCCTCAGAGTAAGGTTATTAAACCCCTTCTGTCTATGTCTAATTCTCTTTTTTTTGTCTCTGAGACTTCTCACAGAAGAAGAAATCCTCCAGGTCCTGAAAGAATTTAAATTCTAATTGGAGAGAAAAAAATATACAGAAAAGAATGAATGAATGAATATTTAAAAGTGCAGTACAAGACAGGAAATTCGAGAAAGGATGAGTAGTGTGAGCTGGAGAGGGCTCCATGAGGGATGGAGAGGCTCAGGGCTGGAGGGACTACATTGCTTAACCTCTTTGGGCCACAGTTTCCTAATCTGTAAAGGGAAAACAATAATAGTGTCCATGGCATTAGATAGAATCTGAAACCTGCTAAGTATTTAACAAAAGGTATCTGTCATTTGTATTATGTTGGGGCTTCCTGGATGTGTAAGGTTGAAAGAGAGGAAAGGAGGAGGTCTTTTGAGTGGGGCGAACCACAGCAAGAGAAGGGGATGGGCATTGAGTGGAACATACGCAGACACCCCTTGGCCTGAGAGACGGCCTGGGGGAGCCATCGTTGCACACATATCAGTGAGGCTTCCCTGAGGTGCTGGAACACCGCAGTGAACCACAAGGACATGGGACCCAGTGTTGATGCCAAGATTGGCTGGCCTAAGTGGGAACCAGAACATGACCGTAAAACCAAGCCTACTCTAAGGCTCAGCGCAGTTACACTGGATGGGTTATGTGCAAAGGCCATGTAGAATTTTATCATTGTTATTTATAAGGAAAAATAATTTGAGGGGTAATAAAAATAGCTATGCTAATTTTAAATCATACCTAAAACTTGTGAATCATAGCTCTTACTCATATGCAGTGTAAGGAATGCACATACCTCTTACAGTAGTTTAAGTAAAATAATGTGAGTGCTGTATCAGTAGAACTTAAGAAAATTTAAAGAGCTCTGTGGTCATAACTCCCTACATACATGCACACACATCACGTGCACACACACACACCACGCACGCACACACACCGAGCAAAGGAGTTTGCCCTTTATCTAGTGTAGACAATTGCGCGAAGGTGCCTGAGAAGGGGCGCATCGTAATGAAAGTGCTGTTTAAGAGGATTATTCTGGCTGCAGTGTGCACGATGGCTTAGAAAATGGAGTGAGACAGGGAGATCAGCAAGGAGGCTGTTGCAATAATTCAAGTTAACCAAATCCAGCGCCCGTTTCTTATTTTCCCTGTTATTGATAGTGTAGTGCAGAGTTCAGCATCATCTAATACATTCAGTGAGCGTCCCCATCCTTCATGCTCTCCCTGCCCCGCCCTGCCCCGGCCCCCACCAGCCCTCCTTACCAGCCCAGCCCTCCCCTTCTGCCCACTTCTCTATCCCACGAGAACCCTGATGAAAGTCCCGATGTTTAAGAATTCCAGAAAAGAGCACACAAGGATGGCCAGGCTTGGAGGCATCTGTGGCAGTATTAATATAATGACAATGGGAGCTCCCATTGCCTCAGGGCTTACTGTGTGCCAAGTGTGGCGCTGAGAGCTTTTCGGAAATCTCATTTAAGCTTCATGACAAAGCCATGAAGTGGGTATCATACCTCCCCACCCCGCTTCTATAGACAAGGCAATCCAGGGCTAAGCAACTCCCTGGGGTTATGAACTCAGGCAAGGTGGCCTGGGCTCTCAGCGCTAATGCCCCACACTGAGCTCACCGTCTCCCAGCATCTCCTCGAGCCCCTGCCCTACCCTGGACCTTTAGTTCAGAGGGTTCTTGAACAAGGGCAAGGGCATTGAAGATAGCTCACCTGGCCTTTCTAAGTCTCAGTTTCTTCATTTATAAAATGAGGGGGCGTGGGCTAGACATTTTGGAGCAGTCAATTGTATTTAGCAAATGAAATCAGATGAATTCCAATAAAGCAGATACATTCCACCCTCTGTATCATGGGTTCCAAATTCATGGATTTAACCACTTGAGCATTGAAAAATATTTGAACGAGAAACACAAATAACAATACAACAATAAAAAATGATGCAAATTCTAAAAATAAGGTATAACAACTATTTACATAGCATTTATATTATAGTAGATATTATAAATAATCTAGAAATGATTTATTAATAAACTATACAGGAGGATGTGCATTGGCTATATACAAATAATATGTATTTTATATACAGGACATGTGCATTGCCAGAGTTTGTCATCCGAGGGAGTTCTGGAACAAATCTCCCGAGGATACAGAGGGTCTGTACTGAATTAGAGGATCCCTGAATAATTCTCAGCTTGGACATTCTAGGAGCCTTTTCTCTAGCCACCTGTTCCAATAATTCTCACTATCTTGTCATGCCTTTGATCTCTATCCTAAATCCCCATTGTGCGTTAACTCACCCATTTTTGCATGAAAACGCATCTCCTAGCAGCAGAGAGGTGAACTCTGCATGGGCGTGCATGTGCTTGTGACTCAGGGGAGCCGCTGAAGATTAGAAGCACAAATGTGAAGTTGGAGACAGACATGTAACAACGGGGAGGTGCTCAGGCTGAAGCAGAACTGGCGCATCTGGCAGACGGGAGCCCACCTCCAGAACTGGGGAGATCTGAGGCTGGACGTGGCTGGCGGAGCTGACCCACAGCCCCCCCGGCTCCCTCTGTCCTGCGGGTACCCAGCAGCTCTCCCTAGCCTGCAGCCTGCCGGGGCTGAGCCCTGGAGCAAACAGAGAAGCTGGATCCAGCCCCAGGGCAAAATGAGACCAAGAGGAAGAATGTCTCCAGGGATCATTCATTCTTCATTTTGCCTTTTTGAAATTAAAATTAAATTAAGGGTCTTGTTAAAAAGAAATAAGTCGGCTGGGCGCGGTGGCTGACACCTGTAATCCTAGCACTCTGGGAGGCCGAGGCAGGCGGATTGTTTGAGCTCAGGAGTTCGAAACCAGCCTGAGCAAGAGCGAGACCCCGTCTCTACTAAAAATAGAAAGAAATTAATCAGACAACTAAAAATGTATAGAAAAAATTAGCTGGGCATGGTGGTGCATGCCTGTAGTCCCAGCTACTCGGGAGGCTGAGGCAGAAGGATTGCTTGAGCCCGGGAGTTTGAGGTTGCTGTGAGCTAGGCTGATGCCATGGCACTCTACCCCGGGCAACAGAGTGAGACTGCATCAAAAAAAAAAAAAAAAAAAAAAAAGAAATAAGTCATCCAGCGGCTTCAGGTCACAGAAGCTCAGTGCTTGGATGGCATGCAGCCGCCTAGGGCTGAAAGCTGCCAGAGGAGGGGGTGATGGGTTAGCCTGATGTCCCACTGGGCTCAGCCACCCTCTTTCCAGGGGATCGGGGAGGGGAGGGCACACAGCTCCGGGGCTTGAGGAGGAAAGAACTAATGATAACCTGGTGAACCTGTGGTTGGAGCGAGTCGTTGCAATCAACAGGTTTTCTTGATTTTAAACTGAGGACAGGCAGCACGTAACAGAGGCGCATCTGTTTGGGGAGGGGATCTGGGCATTGATCCTGGCCCCTTTCACTTCACACTGGGTCCTGCTGATCTAAATGCAGCCCAGCGCCAGGCCCTGACAGGTCCCAGTCAGCTGGCTCCCGGCAAGGAGCGCTGCCACCCCATCACTGAGCCCTGAGTGTGCCTAGCACCCCATCCCTCCCAGGACTGGCGCCCTCAGGCCGTGCTGCCATGGTGGTAATTAAGAAGGCAGGCTGCAGGCCGGCAGCGGGGGCTTGGGGGATCCTGATGGTTGCCACCCTCACAGGAGAGAGGGAAAGTAAACAGCCAAATACCTGCTTGCCCTCCGAGAGACGGAAGACCTAGGAGGATCACCAAGGTGGGAGGGCAGGAGGGTGCAAATAATGAACTGATGGTAATCCCTGGTTTAAAATTAATAGTCACCACTAAGTCAATGCCTTCCATTTGCCAGTTACCTATGCGAGAAACTTCGTGTATGTTATATCCAAACCACAGGATGTGAGATAGGGGTTGCCATTCCCATTTTACAGACAGGAAACTGAGGCTCAGAGAAATTAGATGACTTTTCCACAGACCACATTTAGTAAGCGGAGGAATGTTTTATATGCAGAAGGAGTTAAGAACACAGCCAAGGTCAAATTCTGGCTCCTCTGCTTACTGTCTGTGTGGTCCTTGGTGAGGAAATACCTATTATCTTTGTATCTTAGTTCCTTTACCCTTAAAGTAAAAATACCGCCTGCCTCATAGGGTTTTTGTGAGACTTACACGGAGAGGATCTTAAGCACTTATACAGTGTCTAGCGCATGGC